>JAUZSV010335437.1:0-11559 GCA_034780495.1 Parotocinclus cesarpintoi | reverse complement strand
GATGGCTCAAGGTACCTTTATTTATTATATGAGAGAACTGATGCTGAGGCAGACAAGAGTGTGGAAAGACATAAAGGAATATAGCAGAAGGGGGAACATAAGGTGGTGCTTGGAAGTGAAAGTTTCCTGTGTCGTTTTCTCATATTTTCTGCTGTTCGCCGCCTGTGAAGGTCGTTGTGTTTCTGAATTCCAGATTTGGCCGTCACATTTTCTCTTCATTTTCGCACTCTAAAATGTTAAATGGGGAATCTACGATGTTGGGATTCAAACATCTGCTTTACTGCACTGAACACCGTTTCTGGAGCAGCGATTTGTTGTGAGGGATTGAGATCCGGAGCACAATATGGTTTTATATCATGGGTTCTGTATTCAATACTCCCAAAAATAATAATAATTAATGAACGTTTCTCATGTGTGGATCAGGAGGTGTCCGTAGCTCACTGGTAACAGCTTTTGGATAATAACTTCACAAAATCAGGAACACTTTTTTTCTTGGTCAGTGTTGGCATTCGCGTCCAATCCACGTTCTAAGTCTGGTGTCTGGTTGTGAATTATGCCATCCAGGAATCAAAACGGAAATACAAGCGTCCATGAAAGATTCCACTTGAGATAGATAGGCTGGATGCACTCCCTGACTGGGCTTGTTTGCTGCCAGTATGTGAGTGGACTACAGGTTCTGATTTAGAACATTTCCGAACCCAATAGAAGACATTTGATTACTTGTAGCATGGCCTGTAGCTCATGTCTTGTCGCTCTTTGTTTAGACACTCACTAGTTTATAATTTTTACAAACGTCTCGAGAGGGTCAAGACCCCTCAAGGGTTGATTCTGCTCTGGACTTTTATCCACGTTTAGCGCCTGGACATTCTCCAATTCCATGTACGTTAGTACGAAACCAGAATTCTGAGGACTGAGGAAATCTAAGCTACAATTCTACAAATGTTAGGAATAGGTTCCTTTCAGTGCTGTACTTTGCATCAAGAACATGTGTGCAAGATACAGATTCACCAATGCTTTAATGTTACAAGAATATAATGTGGTAGAGTCCTCTGATACAGGTGCAAGTGTTGGGGTTTATCCAAGTACCGAAACAGTCCTGCGATAGAAGCACCAAAGACTGTGGGATCTGTATAGTGCTAGAATTGGATTTTGAAAGGGTGTTATGTAAAGAACCACAGATATTGTCTTTGACTTACATATTCAGGAGCTTTCTGCTTTCTGCGTTCTGATGGGCTTGGAATTCAGGCTGATATCTGTAGGATGTGCACAAAGTTCTACTGTGGTGTCCTGAGGTTGTTTACGCTCACATGTAAGCAAATTCCAACTCATTTCAATGTCATTTGAAAAGCCCCCTGACAAACGGAATGAACTTGGCCATAGTTTTCATTCCTAAGAGCATTACCCCGTTCTTGTCCTTTCTTTCTTCGACAAAGCCCCAAAAAAGTTGTTCCTTCTGGCTTTTGCTAAAACGCAAAGCTTCCATCGCCTCAAGATTCATCCGGCTCGGGGCTCCAGGCGTGAAGATGATTTTCTCTACATCTACATACTTCTGACGGTACATTGTTATTTTCCTGCTCGATTCCCTCAACGGTCTTTTGAATCCGCCCGGGGAGCTTTGTGTTATCGCTCCGACGTTCCAGCTAACTCGGCCACGTTAAGGTTTCTTCACTGCTGCAGAGGAGTCGTTTCCTGAGATGTCTGCTGAATCATCACTATCTACTTCTGATGTCTTCGAAAAGGAAGGGGTTTAAAGAATACAAAAAATGTACGCATCAAAAAGCTTTCTACTGAAATATATACCAGGGTCAAGATATAATACTCAAGTACCTATAAACGACACAAACATCAGGTCACAGCTTCTCACTTCTCATCTACATGACCACACACTGAATGACACGCTGCTACTCTACAATCTTGTAGCACCCTCGTCTCTAATGGATTCACCAACTTGAAAAACCTGTTTATTAGCTTTGCTTTCATTGTTTTTTACCCTCTTGTGCGCCTTGAAAGACTTCGAGGTCTTGTCAGTACCCGGTTGCGGTTCGGACTCCACCACCTTAAGTCTCTTAATGAGTGGACCACCATCGTCTGCGTTGTTCGTTCCGCACCACATGTCAGAGTCGGTTACTTTATGACCGGGGCTTAAGGTAGAGATGACAAATGCTCCTTTGTCAGCCAGTCCCTCAGACGGGAAGATGAAAGACGCCTTTTCATTGGGGATACTGGACACATTTGACCAGTCATCCTCATCCTCACTGATATCTGAGAAGACCATGTATCCTGACTCTGATTCTGGTACTCGTTGCTTGGCACTCAGACTCGAATTTGCACCAGTATGGTCCGGTTTTGAATTCTGCTCAGAATAGTCGCAGTCATTTGTTCTGCAAACGTCAGCCTTTTTGCCGACAGAACATGCCGTGGTCTGCAGATCCCCAAGAGTGACCTTTTCAGAGCATGAAATGTTGTCCGCAGGCTTACAAACCGAATCAGATTTATGACGAACCTCATCAGGATCGGCACAGGCGGAATTCTTTTGGCCGTTTGAGCTTTCGAGTGGCGGTGGAATAAGATTTACCTGCGTGTCCGAAACGGTTTGAATTATATCCGGGCCGGACCTTTGGTGCAACTCGGTGTCATGCGTTTCAGAAATATTTGGTCTAAAATCCTCCCCTCCAGGTTGTTTGGACTGGGCAGTAACTTGATCTAGAACAATTCTAGGCTGTAAACTGAAGTGACTGTCCGATTTTGAATCAGTGCTTGGATGATTTGTGCTGTGAGTTGTCGCCACACCGGCTGAATGCAGAGGCAGCAGGCTGAATTTTCGACCAGCGTGAACCGGCGGATGCTGAACCGTTTCCACAGGTTCTGAAGTGCTTGTGTGGTCTTGGGACAGTGTGGGGGTCTGATTTCTGGGCATTTCGTTTGCCCCGTCGTTTTTCCTTTCGTCGTTGCTTTCTACGGCGGGCTGCGGGGAAGACGACGTCGGTTATTAGTGATTCTATGAAAAAGGACAATATCTCAGAAGAACCTACAAAAATGCATCTGCATTCTTAAAGGAAAAAAAAACAAACAAGTGTCATGTCATAGTACTTTGGATTGGACAAACATGATTGCAAGAATAAATAAAAGTCTTGCTGAAGTGTAAAAATTAAAAAACAAATTAAAAAACAGACAATAATGACAATAAACAATGGTTACACACCATGAAATGATTGCACAACATTTCCATTTGCTTCTGCTCAAACTAAAGCGCTTATATTGTGCTGACAGGAAGAAAAACAGCACTTTCACAGTGTTGTTGTCATTACTTATCTAAGTTTTTATTTAGAAATACCCTCATGTCCTCCAACTGAGCCCTGTCTATTGATTCCTCTTACCTGTTCCGCTCAAAATTCCCTATTCATGGCTTTCTAAGAACTACAGTTGTTCCCAGTTCCTCCAGTGCAAACACGTAGGAATGGGCCACTTTCTTCAAAACTCTTTCTGTAAAACCGCCTATTAAGGGAGGTGACGTGACGAGGCAGCATTCCCATGAATGCCAGGACCCAAGGAGATTTGGGAACACTACCCAGGGTAACACTGTTAATGCTATTCACTTCACTTAGCAGTGGTTTTAATGGTACAGTCTATTTTTAAACCGCAACATGAAGTGGCAGTCACCATACTGCTTTATTTATTCGCTTTACACTGTGGTGGTGGTGCAGCAGCAATTTAGTAGCCCACCCCTGCATGTGGGGTCATGTGTCTGTCAGGACGTCTGAGGTAGGGCGGGCTGGACGAGGAGGGCTCGGGACTGCACAGCTACCTCTGCGATGATCCGGGTACATGCTCAGATGCTCACAGGCAGGGTAAAATGGGGGAAGCCATGCGAGAGAGATCCTCTTCCTCACACTCTTATTCGGGATTGTAACTAAACTAAACTAATAAGAGCAATTATTCAGTTATTGTATTTTTGGAGTCAGACAATTTACAAGTTGTAAAAACAGCTGAAGAGCAAATCCAACTCACAAAAAATGTGCATGCTATGCGGTCTTGTGCTGTCACCATAACTTCTTCGACATTTCTAGCATTTAGCAGACGTCCTTATCCCTTATCCAGAGAGACTTACGACTCCTACAGTCTTACAATCCAAGCAATCGTGGGTTAAGGGCCTTGCTTATGGACCCAACTGTGGCAGCTTGGCAGAGGTGGGATTTGAACCCTGGACCTTCTGGTCCCTATTCCAGTATCTTATCCACTAACCACTACAGGTCTCGCAGTCTCCTACCTCTGGTTTGACTGGCTCTGGCATTCTGGATCTCGTCAGGTCACTGTAAAGCTGTTCTTTGCGTTGTCGGTAGGAGTACGGTTTCTCGGTCGAGTGGATCTGCATGTGCACCATCAGCCGCATCGATTGCGGAAAGACTTTATTACATAACGGGCAGGGAAACGATACTTTAGCTGCATCTTGTCCTTTCGGAACAGTGGAATTCTCCGTGGAAAAAACCCCTTTAGGTGTCTGAAATTCAGATACATTTGTACAATGAAGCAAAATGAACAAAAACTCTACAGAGCAAAAATTAAACACTTGAAAAAATATATACCTGTTCGTCATTTTGGGTCTCGTCATTTACACTCTCCTGCAAGGTCAGCGTTTCTTTATTGTGACCCAGCATGTGTAACCTCAGCCAGTTCTTCCTGGCATACACTTTGCCGCATTCTTTGCAAACGCACCGGCCAGGAGCTTTATGACCCGGTTCTTTGCTCTGGTCTTCAACTGCCTGGACATGAGAGGACTTATTTACATCCGTCAGCATCTTAAATGTAAAAATAAAAACAAATAAATCGTGGGGGGGGGGGTTTTCATATGAACACTACACGCGAGAACCTGTCTCTAGCAGTTACCAGAAGAGCTACATAAACGTTGAAATGCTGTGTTTACTTCTTGGCCCCACCTGCCCTAAACAGAAATATAAAGCCCTGGATACACTGTGGCTACAATAAGTAGAGCTGGGTGTAAACACGAGGAGCCCAGGTTAGATCTTTTCAGTAGCAGAAGTTCTGGTCTGCAGACATGTTATTTGTAATCATAGGTACTTTTGGAGGAGGACATAGCATATAGCATGCATTCATTTAATGCATGCATTAAAAACTAACCTACAACTGTGTTCCGTAGTGTCATTTTATTAGCTACTGGTTATTATAGTCCCTTAAATAATGTGATCTTATTCAAATACAGGTATACTTAATGTCCGTAAGATCAATATATATTCACTCTAATGAACAAGGTTTGAAAAAGTCTTACTTTTAGCTCTGGTTGTTGTGGCCATAAACAGCTTTCTACTTCTACAGCCAATCAACGCTGCGGTTCCACGAGCAGAGGTGGGAGTTGTAAGTCGTTCATTCATTCGTGTGCACGCTCCCTTGCTTGTTAGCTCGGGTTTGGATTAGACTAAGTTCGACTGTTCTAAGCCAGTTGATGTGTTACGTAGTTACTTGTGTGTTTCACGTGCGGATGGATGTCCACTACTTAATTGTAGCAAGCTGTCAATGGTGTAAAGTGCCTGGGTCTGTCCTATTGTAAGTAGTACTCCTTTGTCTGCCCTCGGCTATGAGAACTATACTGCTCACAAAAAAAATTCAAGTATGGCCTAATGAAATATCACCTTATTTTTGTGGGTAGTGTTTATAAATGGGTCCACATTTACTCGTTTAGTTTCATCTGACTGATCTTTCATCTTGTTTGTAACACTGTCATCTTTTTGGTGATGAATGTATGTTTGGATTTGTCAAACAGGTCCATCATACCATACATTATCTTAAGCATTAGGGCTTTCCCGTACACAGGGTCGTTACAGTGCATTGATGCATTTTTATGGATGTAATTATTCTGACTTTCCATAAATTAAAAGTATAATGCTATTAGGGATGCTGTGCGGATGGTAGCGGTCCATTTTGGCTTTCAGCAATATCTCATTTACACATCGTTTGCATGGTTACGTTACAGAGCATAATGCTGTCATTAAAACAAAACAACACCTGTGTCTGTGTGGGTTTACTCCGGGTACTCCGGTTTCCTCCCACAGTCCAAAGACATGCGTGTTAGGCTAATCGATCGCTCTAAAATTGTGTGTGTGTGAGTGAGATGCCGATAGTGACGTTAAATAAGCTAAATAAACAAAAACTAACGTGGGACCCAAGCCCAGATAAATGGGGAGGGTCTGGACGGTCTGCTATGGCGACCCCTAACACGAGCAACTAAAAATGATTTTTAATAGATAGAAGTCAGTAGGTATAGCTTTGTTTAAATGCAAAAAAACCAAAACATACCGGTTCCTTCGTAGGCTGCTTCTTTTTGTTATTAAGATCAGGCCTCATCTCTAAATCGTTCGTTTTCTTTTTCTTTTTTTTTACTTTCTTGTCCACAGTAGCAGTTGTCTGAAGACTCTGTCCCTCTGATTTGCTTTTAGTTTGTCCCAGTTGTTTCTTCAGCTTCATCTGTCTCCTTTTCTCGTCCAGAATCCTCTCCTTTTTGTGCATCTTCTTGTGGGTCTTCAGCCAGCCAGCCAGCAAGTACACTTTGCCACATTCTCTGCACGGAAATATCTTCTTTGATTTTTGGGTGCCTTCCGTTTCTCGGGTAGGCTCGTCAGGAATTCTGACCGACTCCTCGGTTTTGTTAGGAATACTGTTTGGTTCAATACTGATCGCTCCAAAGCCATTATTTGCTTCTTCTGGTTTATTACTGATTTGGATTTTCGAGTTCAATTGTGATTCCATAGCAATACATTCAGGGACAGAAGTGGCGGGTTGGTTGGGGAGAAGTTCTGAATTTTCAGTTGCACTTTCTTCTTCCAAGACGTTCTCTGCTTCATTGCTGCCTTCTCTGGACTGTTTGGACGGATTCAAAGAAAGTTAACTGCAATGACTGACGTGGTAAACATTATTTTACAGACAATACTCAAGTGGCTGAATGATGTGATAAACAAAGATGAGTCAAATCTTTATGACCGTCGGTCCAAAATGATCTCAGGTAGGTTACATGAAACAGATTTCCATATAATGGCCAGAATCTGGGGTGTCCCACCAGGGCACTGCACAGGGAATCAAACCCATGGCTATTTTCGCACCAGCCTTACTCTGGTTTTTACACCTAATAAAGAATGATAAATAATTCTATATGGATATAATACCATTGTTAATCTCGTGGTGGCTCAATACTTTGGCACAGTACTGTATAAGCCATGATCAACATGTCATAAGGCAGTGTTCTGGCTCATTGTTGTATAATAAACTGGAAAAGTCTTTATGACCTTTTACATAATATTAATAAAGATTTATCTGTTGTATTACTGCTCCAAAATGTATACACAACAAACAAAAAGAATAAGGATGCACCGATACCAAGTATGAGTACAGTCGATTCCGGTTAATGGGACCATATCGGGACGCGATCGTTTTGGTCCTAATAACCGGCTGGTCCGATTAAACGAACATGCCCTATGTTACAAGACGGGACGTGCTATGTAACATATTAAATGCATCTCTTACTCCCAAAATAAAGGCAAATGGTCTTGCAGCTTTTTTTTGCCCCGTGTGAATCAATAGTGCACTGTTGCAGTAACGGGATTAATCAGGAAATTAAATTACATTCCTCACTCCCATAGTGCCTTCAGTTACTGACAACTTCCCTGTTCCGTTCTGTACCCAGACACGCAGCATAAAGCTCAATTCAGACAGCCTGGACCCTGACGTGGGCGAGTCGAGGATATTGAGAGTCAAGCTTTGCTTCATATGTCAGGACTTTCCAACTTCCACAATCGAGTTTCATTTTCTCGCTCATGACAGGTATTTCTGGTTGTAGAGCAGAGCAAGAGTTTCACGTGATCGGCCTCCTTTTTTGTTCTACATAGTATATATATATATATATATATATATATATATCATGGTTTGTATTTGTTATCCGTGACCAGCGGTGAAAGACTAATCAATCACAGTAGGGTCACGTGCACAGGGAGGTCCGTAGCCTATTCCGGTGAGCCCATGGCACCAGGAGCACAGTACAGCAGGGGATCCTGCCCTGTATAATGTGTGACCCAACAGGGAGGTACCGCCTGGACTCCCAGTGGATCAGCGTTTTTTCCTTAAAAAGCAATCGAGCTTGAGTTAAAACACAAGCAAACTGTCTCAGGGGGACACAATCGAGTCCCAGTGTTACCTTCTGGCTGGGTCACACACATGGGAATGACAGCAACCCCTGGCTTCCCACACTGTCCACACCATCATAGCATAACAGCATAAAAACGACACATTCCCACTCCGGTCCGCATGACCTCCATACAAGAACCACAAACTTGTGATCTCCTAATTAGAGCCAACTCCCAAAGTATGCAAGAGACACTTAGGTGGGCCAAAATCATTCTGTAAGAACAAAAACAAAGGCTTTGCTCACAATATGGACGAAACAAGAGTACAAACATCCACCAACTGTTAAGCACGGAGGTGGTTCTGAGAGGAAATGGAAAGTTAAGTCAGTTAAGACTTACAGTTATGGACCTGGATCTGAAACAGGATGGAAGCTTGAAATCAACTTTTCTAAACTGGAAGATAAAGATTTTTGGATTTACGGTCCCCAGACGTGATTATGATTTAAAACCAGCGTCCTAAACCCCGAAATACAAACTGTTAGCTGCTATAAGGAACGGTAAATTCTCCAAGTAATGAGTAATTTTAAAATAAACGAAACATAAGGTACTTCGAGATCTTTAAAATGAGAAAAAAAAACGCCCAAAAAAAGATCCTGGATCAAACAAAACTTAAGCGTTTCTCCAGTTATTACAGGGCGCGTGCGCTGAATTAGTGCTCACCCTCTGTTTCTGTTCCCCATGTAAAACACGTTCACTCTTTATACGTTTACTTCATTCCAATTGTACAAAATAAGGTCAAAAATATCGAGTTCATAATTACCTGCTTATCGTTGACTCACAGTTCGCTAGAAATCTTCACCACTGTTTCTACGCCGCAAAACTAACCAGTGACAACAGCTGTCCACGGGATGCTACCCGTATTCCGAAAAGAAAACGCCTCCTGCGCTACGATTGGCTAATAATTTCTGTTCCTCGGTCCGATTGGTCAATGTAAACGTCAAACAAATAATGAGCCAATCATGTCAGGAGGATTGGCCTATTAAAAAAAACAGGCAGGGGCAAAAATAGCTGCCGATGCACAAAGTTCCCGTTTCTACTCAAGAGTCACGTTACATTGGATCACGTGATCGTGCCTCATGGCGGTATATTGTGTGTTTTGAGGTCGAGAGATCGAAACTGAACGTGTGTTTGTGGATTTTTGCATGCAAAGCTGCACATGCGAAAGATAGACAAAGTACATCTGGAAGCCCTCATTCCTGCACGTGAAATAAACAAATAAAGCGCATTGTTTAATGGATGTGGCGTGTTTGTTAGGTTAACAGCAATCCGGACACTTTTAAACTTCGTTAAACAGGAAAAGTCAACCGGTTTTCACTGTGCTTAATTCTTAATTTTGGTAATAAAATCATATCATCCTGTTTACATGCATATGTAAGAAAACACGACAATAAGGAGTCCAAAACATTAGCAGTAGTTCCTCTAAGTTCTGTAAGGCCAGACTTTTTTAATTACTTGGTCCTCGGATGTTTCTACTGAGGAGGGAGAGAAAAAAATCTAAATAAATCTTTATTTTTCAGCACGAGTTAAAATGTAAAAAAATTAAAAAACAAGCTTTTTTTAAAGCTTTATCCCTGTAAGGGATACTGAACCTCTGTTGGGCTGGTGGGACGTCTCCATGTCTCTTATTTTTACTGATAACTCAAAACAGGTTTGGTTTAATCGTGACTGGTCCTGACTTTGTTTTTGCACCAAAAATGTCATTGAGAGCTCTTTTTGTTAAACTATTCAGTGTGGCACAGTCGTTAGTCTTGTGTGTAGTTGTGCAACTGTGTACAGGGTGAGTCAAAAGTCACCCTGAATATCTGAATACCCCAACAGGTAACAGGTGAGAGGTCTGTTCTCTGCTAGGCCAGAACATGTCCAGAACATGACCAACATATTGGATCAAGGGTACGTTTCTCAAATTTGAAGTTGGTAGGATATCAAAGAAGACCAGAATTGTTTCAGAAATCAATTGGGAAAATCAGGAAATATCTCTGGTGGTTATGAAATTTCTAAATTCACAGGTAAGTGAAGCTGAAATAGATGATTTTGATTTTGTCAGAGGAACGCCACTGCCGTATCCTAGCAACAGACTTCAAAGAACCGGGACCCAGAAAGATCACCACGTTGCCCATTAATTGCACCCCTTCACAGTAACCCTATTCCTTAATGTCAGTGGCATCTTTCAACAAAATAATTTACCCTGATACACTGCAAATGTTTAATATTCATGATATTGGATGGAACGAGCATCTGTGGGATATGCTGGACAAACAAGTCAGAATGACAGAGGCCCCAAATTTCAACTTACAGGACTTCTATGTTCTGGATTCCTTACTGTAGTGTTTGCTTACTTATGCCGTTACCGACCAAAAAACCTCAACAATGGTTCACCCCGTCTCTTTAAAAGTCTTAGTAAAAAATGGTTTGGCTCCCCTGTACCTCAGCCACAGGACTGGTTGGTACGGTCCACCGAGGACCCCGAGCAATAGATTATCAAAGCAGCCGTATCTTACGACAGCCCCAACCTTTAAACTGTTCCTGATGACGTGAACGATCTTAACACACCGAAGAGGTTAGCATGTTTCAACTGTTTCTATTTTATTGTACTGTTTTCTTATTTCGTGTTCCGTTTTATGTTTATTCTTTTGCTCGTGCACAGAAACGTGAAACATTGTTCACTATATCAGTGAAGTGTATTGTTAGGTGTTCTGTGATGGGATAGCAGCCTGTCCAGAGGTGATCGAGAAGATAAAACGTTTTAGGACTGTAGTGGCCTAGGGGTTGAGGTACTGGACTATGACCGAGAAGGTCCAGAACGTTCAAATCCCACCTCTGTCAAGCTGTCACTGTTGGGTCCTTGATCAAAACCCTTCATCCACAGTTGCTTGGATTGTAAGACTGGATAAGGGCGTCTGCTAAACGGAATTAAAGGAAACTTTATTCACTCTAATGTGAAGTGGCTTGCAGATAATTCTTTACAATATTCGATTTTAAAAAAGGAATCCTGACGTTACTCGCACAAAGCGAAACGTAAAAACATGAAATCTAACTCGCATTCAGGTGTCAGACGAAGCACAGCGTTCATCTACGCGGGTTCTATTTCAAAACGTGACGTCTTTTTTTTTACGGTGTGAAAAGCCATTAATACAGAATGGCACACGGTTGCTACCGGCTGGTTTTTGGCTCCAGGTGCTCGCTCGGTGACGCTATATTACCCCGGCTTTGGTTGACGTGACAATTTTTTAAAATATGAAATAAATAGTTTGAACCTGGCAAACCTCATGCGTTTTATGAACTGGATTCGCTAGGGCTGGACCGATCCGATATGCTGTATCGGCCCGATATGTGGTAAAATCACTGGATTGGAGATCATATTTGGGGGGGGGGG
>JAUZSV010335273.1:0-11560 GCA_034780495.1 Parotocinclus cesarpintoi | reverse complement strand
AGTGAAATATTGATTTGCTGTGCCTTTAGGGTCTTTAAGAATTAGAATAGCTTCAATGGTCCTTTTTGGACAAAACCAGCTGTGTAGTTTCTGAGAGTAATCCCTGCATTATATTTAATCATTTTATTTTAAAAATCATAATCACAACCCACAATCTTTCAAACTTTTTTTCCCCTAACAGTTTATGAGCAATAGTGGCACAGGTCTCGTGTGTGCATTTTCTTAGTTCTTGCTAATTTTCTGACCAACGACTTGTTAGGACCAATAAAGATGGGTTGTGTTCAATCTTATGCAAAATGTTGGGTAGCCCTGGATATACAACATGCTTTTTCAATTCTAAAGTAATGAATTCAAAGTATGAAGTGCCAAATTGTATTCACAAAAAAACTAATTTAAATTGGCCAGGAGTGTCCAGATGTTAGAACAGTTGCTTTTTTGTTTTTGTTATTTATAAATGCTTTATTTGTGATTCTGGCTTTCGGTACAAGCTCTTAAGGGCTTGATTTGAGCTGTTTTCTCACTTCTGCTTGACATTGATGTCAGCAACACCGTGAACCTGGGTGAGCTGCTGACAATCCAGAGAGGCGAGAAGCTTCCGTGGTCCAGGCAGAGTGGGAATAAATGGTTCAGTCAAAGTGACTATCGCGTGTTTCGCCACATCACTGTGAAACAAAGACAGAGTGCGACCATAAGTACTGCAAAATCAGTCACGTGAACTATTTTTGATTTTTGGTTAGATATTGTATGTGCAGTGAATGCTTACCCATAGGCGATCACTCTGATGTTCTGCAAACCCAGACCCTCGATGCGGAACTTCACGCTCTTCAGCACACGTGGCAAGGGGTTCGTAAATGTGATTTTAGCTTCCATCTCTTTCCCCACAACTGCGTCACCTACAGGCTGTAAGGCAGAATTGCATTTGGAATGATTCTGGATGAAGCAATATTAGCATCCGTGTACTGTACTGTGCAAAAGTCTTAGGCCACCATTAGATATTGTATAGATATTTGGTATAGTGACCATCATTTCCACTCATCTTCATTCCAATTTCTGTGAGCCTTAACATATCTTACTCTCACAAAAAGAGCCTGAAAAATAATTAGATATGGTCATTATAACTACAACAACGGTGGCCTAATAATTTTGCACAGTACTGTATAGTAAAAACAAAGCGCTCGGGAGGCACAGCAGTCCCGTTGCACCATCCCGTTGGACCATCCCGTTGCGATGGAGACGGGAATGAGTCTGGAATGTACGGAGCCACTTGTTGTCCTACGATACTGCTGCCTCAGTGGAGGGTTTGGCATGGAATGTGAAGGGGAACTTGGCAAATTTGGGAGAAAAAGGAAGTAAAAAAAACTGATTGTATTACTCACAGTGATGATGAGGTCTGGAGTACGTAGGCGGAAGTTAAACTGGGTGGCCAGAACCTGCTGGGTCTCACCGACTCGTCCAGAAAGGGTGAGCATCAGCGCCGCTTGGTCCACCAGTTGGTCCTTATAGTGATCGTACAGCATTGTCCAGTCCAGTGTTTGTACTATAGACAAATCAAGAGACATGCAGAGATGGTAACCTTACCATACATTATAAAAAAGAATATTTATTTTAATGATCTTAATATCATGTTTACATGCTTTATAGTAAAGACTTAACTTGACCCTATAGCCATGCTTATATAGAACTTAAATATGTTATTAAATATTCATTATTTGTAAATAATTCCTCATTTTTGTTTTGTAAAGACATACTTTGGTACTGACAAGTTTCCCAAAAATGTCAGCAAAAATGCTAGGTCATTTTCAAGTAGTAAGTCAACAGGTAGTTAAATATTTTACATATTAACAGATATCATTTTTTGGTGTAAAATGCTGCAGTAACGGCGCATATTGTACTGACGCTGAATTAGCGGACTCTATGATTAGGAGAAATACATGATTAAATCAATCACATTAATAGACATCAAAATGTTTTGTTTCCATGGTTGTTTTTTGTTTCCGACTTAAACAAGTATTATCTTTAAATAATTTAACACAGAATTCATATTCTGTTGTGGCAGTGATTTTGTGGACGATATATCTCAAATAAGATACAGAAATTCTATAGATAAGACATTGACATTGTGGGTTTTTTTTTTCAAGTAATAAAAACGCATTGTGATTTTTTAAAATAAATTGGTCACTTTTGATCATCTTACTGGAGTCTGTTTGAGGACAAGACACAGTAGCCACACAAGTGACATTTAAAATGAAAATCTTACCTTCCTGGGGTTTCAGATTCACATTTAGACAGTCCTTCTTCACGATGGATTTTTGTACTCCGGTGTAGTACATGATGGTAACCTGACTGTGTATGATGGCGCTGCGTGGCTGAGAGCTATTGTTCTTTAAAACTATAAACAGATGAGCATCTTCACCCATCCGAGGCCCCTCGCCTTTCATATTGACCTCTAAGGTGACATCCTGGGCCGTGGCTGAGGAGTAAGTGTTCGGTTTGGATCCGTAACGGGAAGCGGTCTCCACAGCGATTCGCTCCTCCAAGGAACCTAGTGGAAACAATAAAAGGCCAAAACAAAAGTACATTTATAAGTGACTCAGACTGAATGACTCTCAAGGCAAGTAAACAGAATATTGTTATGCTACACAATGTGTGGGTGGAGGGTTTTCACCTTCTGGATGTTTGTAGTGGTGTGTGATGTCTTCTCTCTCATCAGTGCCAACTGCCTTGGTGCTGATACAATGGCCCACCACATTTTTCTCACAGTATATCTGAGAGAAGGTGCCATCATGCATTCTCTGCCAGTAGATCTTATCACTGTTCACCTGTCGAACACAGCCAGGAGCGCTGTCAGCACTGGACCACTGCCATTCAGGCAACATGTCTGAACATTTAGGTTTCTAAATAAAGTCAATCCAAAAAGACATGCTCTTCTGCTGCAATATTTATTATGAAAAATCTATGGTCATTTGCCAACATGTGCCGAGAGTGAAAAACTTCGACTCATAGATCATAGTACAGGAAGCAGAAGAACAAGTCTGGAACTGGTAGATTCACAAGCTCAGGCATGCATAAGCTAAAGGTACAATGCACATCCACTTTCAGATCAATTCCAATATGTAACCTAAGCCTAGAGAACATGGTATGCTTCACTGGTGATCTACAACAGCCAAATGTGTTCTAACCTCAGCAAAGACGAAAGGTGCATCGTATTTATGGTAGACCAGCCCATCACGAATGGCCACCACAGATGCAGGGCCACAGCAGTATAAGCCCTGACTCGTCTCTTGTGGGGTTGAATCCACCGCTTGCCAACCTCCCATGCCAGGTGGCAGATCAGGCCGGGCCATCCAGCAGTCATTCCAGACGTGAAAGTTCCTACACAGACGGGGGAGTGTCGGTAAAGGAAATGAAGAAAAACAAAACAGTGAGGATCGGTAACAGGGGGTGCCTTTTCTGATGTAGCCTAATTAAAGAAAAGTGCTGTTCCAAAGTCTTAGGCCACCTTTAGAATTGTTGTTTTAGCAACGGTATGATGAACTGTCAGTGATTGGATCCCAAAATTCCAAACTACACTCTGATCTTTAAACTCACTCTTTTCCATGAATCTTAATTCCAATCTTTGGCATATCACAGCCTTTTCACTTTCTGTTTTTTGGCTGCTACCCTTCGACCATTCCTGATCAATTCAATTCAAATGTATTTCTGTAACACTTTTTACACTGGTGCATTTTCTCAAAGCAGCTTTACAATTTTATATTATCTTAAAAGGCCAATCCCAAACTGAGCAAGCCCAGGGCGATAGTGGCAAGGAAAAACTCCCTGAATAAGGAAGGAAGAAATCTTGGGGGGACCAAGACTCAAAAAGAGACCCATCCTCCTTGGGTGGATTAAGCCTCCAAACACAGAAAGGCCACCTTGGCATCCCAATGAAGCTACCAGATGCTGCTATTGCTCAAGTGTAAGGGAAGGTTGCAATAAATTCTTCCCGGTAGCCTAAAAAAGCTGGGGGGGTTTTTCCGTTTTTTTTGTCAGTTGTTTTAATGCACTGTAAAATTTCCTGTATGTTCTAGTTCCATTCTAACATTAAGAGACTGAGAACTAATTATATATTTTACAATACCATTGCTAAAACAGTGGTATATCTCATCTAATCATTCAGTGTTTTATTATTGTTTTAAAATGTTTCACTTACATTCTAACATGTATAATCAGTCAAATATATGCAGCAATGTACAATATATTAAATACTTCAATTGTTTGCCTATGAGAAAGATTTAATAAATGTACTTTACTGGGCCTGCAAACATTTTTCCCTTCCAATGTGTGTACTAGAATGGAAAAAGTGACATGTCCTGATTTGCCCCTTTTCAACAAGAGTCTCATGTCTTACAGGTAGCTGTTTCCATGATTACAAAGCAAAGTTTATTTCTATCATCAGAAAAATCTAGGTGTAAGGTGAAACATCTCTGAAGTGTGAGTGAATGAAGGCGAACGCAAGACTGCGGTTTGAAGCCTTCAGCATGTGCTGTGTCAAATAGATGTGTTCGTACCACACAGAGTCCTCGTTCAGCTCGTTGATCGGCTCTAGGTTCTCATCTAAATAAACATCATGAGTCAAGGAGGTGTCTGTGTCATGGGTGGAGTTGAAATTCGTGACACTGCGAGTGGGGATCCCTAAACACCTGAGAACTGTGAGAGAGGTAGACAAAAAAAGAAAAAAAAACAAAGCAAGGTTAATTAATGGATTCGTTCATTTTCTAATCTGCCCAATCCTGGTCTGGGTTTTCACAGGGTGCAAGGCAGGCACGACCCTAGCCTGGGCGGCAATCCATCATAGGGCACACACACTCACGCAAACACTCACACGCTACAGAAGCACCCGTAACGTAACATGCCTCTCTTTGGAATGTGGGACATAAACCGGAGTATTCTGGAACAAACCCACACGAACAGTGGGAGGACATGCTCCCACAGGTGGAGTTTATGGTCGGGATTACATTGGGGATGGTGGAGCTGTGAGGTGACTGCACCCCGCTGTACAATTAAAAGGGGAAAGGGAAGGAGAAAAACAGGCAACAATGCCCGGTACCACACACAACCCAACAAACTAGTGTCTGAAAACAAAATTCTTTTACTCATTCACTTTCATATCCACTTAATCATGGACAGGGTAACGAGAGAGCCGGTGGCACAGGGTGCAAGGCGGTAGAAACCCCAGACAGGGAGCCAATTCATTACAGAGCACATACACACACACTAACACACTAGGGACACTTTTTAGAAACCCCAATTAACCGAACACATTTTTGGATCCATAGAGGAAACCAGAGTACCAAAAGGACTGCCACACAGATGCGATAAGGACATGTAGACTCCACACAAAGGATCCAGACAGGTCCACCTGGGGATTGAACACAGGACCGTCTTGCTGTGAGGTGACATGGCGACCCACTGAGCCACTGTGCTGCCAGCAAATAATAAATCTCTACTCTTATTTCAAAAACATAACACATAATTTACCTGTAGTGGTGACTCCCGAGAAGACCCAACACTGCCCGTATTTGACTGGCGATCCCCTTTGACTGTGGTACTGTTTCAGAATGTCCACGCTGCCACTCCATGCCGTAGGGGAAGTGCCGTCTGCATAGTAACCAGACCAGTTACCTTCCAGCACACCTTGATCGTCAGGAGAATTGATCTGGCAAGGAGTTATGAAAGTTATGAAATCGTATACAGTACCATTAATTAACATGGAATGTCTTGTAGTGAATGTGGATATGTACGTCGTTATGTACACTGCCTACAAATATTAGGGAACATTTCAAAATGAATACTAAGAGGATCCCAATAGAACTGAGGGGCAATCAGATCCTGTCCATGCCCCATCGCTGTCAGTGTGCTTTGGCACTCTTGGGTGACCATACACCCTACCGGATCAAATGCTTCTTTTTTAATCGCTTCACATTCATTTTAAAATATCCCCTAATTTGTGTGAGCAGTGTATTTACTTTTGTTGGCCCTTACCATGGCTGAGATCACTCTAACCACATTGATAGGGTCTCCCCATCCGGAGGCAGGGGAATTACTTTTCTCCAGCAGGAACAGACACGCCGGCAAAACCCCCTCAGCAAACTGCACAAACGATTATACACAGTTAAACTCACAATTCGAGATTTAGGGGCTTCTGATCATGCCGTCGAATATTATGACAATGTTACAATCATAAAAATGGATGGTTCGTGCAACAGTTTTGTTTCCCCCAAATATGTGAGGGTTAATAATACTATATAATTATATAATTCTTTTTTCCGTTTCTCTAGAATACAAACAAAAAATGAAAATGAACTTTTCTAGGATACAGTGGCTTGATCAGGTATGGTTGTTTAAAAGGGTGACAGCCAAAAAAACACCTTTTCATAATGGGAACATTGGCCTCAATATACTGCTGCTCACAAAAATGTTCTAATGTTCAGTGGAAAAGAGTGTTATGTTACGAATCCAGGTTTGAGATGCACAAACACAAGAAACTGGCATAAAAATTCTCTAAACACATTCACATTAGAACAGCCTCCAGTCCAAACATGAGTAAAGGAGCAAACGAGGACTTCTGCTCTTAATTCCCACCTCTGTTTGAGGATCCACAGTGTTGATTGGCTGTTTAGCTGCATTGTGTTTCCTCACAGCCACAGTGGGGAATTTCGAGTGGATTTCCCAGTTTATACTACATTGTCTTTCACCTCATTTTGGGTTCCTGTGGAAGCATGCTCCAAAAGCCCAGATGACCATATTGGGCAAGTGTTGTTCTGATTTTATCTTTGATGTTCGCTTGGCCAAGGTAAGGCAAGGTAAAGTTTTTTATGAGGGTGGTGGGTAATACCTGTCCAAAATTCCATGTCCTAGCTCCTATTTGACTGTCAGTTCCATAGTAGAGCTTCCCCACATCATTAAGAACATACTCCTTCCTCTCGTCCTCATTGTCCATATACACAGCATCATCTGTTAAAACGACGTGCCAGAAATGGACAAACATAGTAAGATAGTTATATAGTGATATAATGCATTTTCCTGCATTGTTCACTGATCAGAATATCAACACTACATAATTGACCCATTTAGAAGGTCTTACCTGTGCACCAGGGGTTAAAAAGTATACAGATGTCATTTTCGGGATTCCGAGCTGAAGTGCTGCTCCCATTAGGTGTCACTGTTGTCACGGTGAGCTCGTATCGGCCAATTGGTGCAGTTGGTGGGGAGTCGACAGACAGCTTGATCTTGTTGCTTTTCTGTTCTGTAATCTTTGCTTCCCAGCAGTCACCCTTCAGCTCTTCGACTAGTGGAATGGACACTAGGGTGCCCTTTGACACAACTGGCTTCGGACCTGTAACACACACCCACAACTAGGTTACAGTGGGAGTCCGAGTTCTGCAAAAAGAAACCTAACCACTCAATTTCCCTGACATGGTTATATCGATACTCATATGCCTAAACATTTGGCATAACTGCAATGGCAGTAGTGAAGAAATTTTCTTTAATCTGCTACGAACACTGGACAGACAAACACTTCATGCCAGTCCTGCTAGTTCATAATCCAGTCTTTGAAATGTTAGTTGAAAAATAATCTGATGATTTGCTTTTGCATTCCATTTCAGCTTGCAAAAATGTGTGGGCGGTGTCTTAAAATGTGATGGCTTTAGAAGCAGTAGTGGGAGCGCCCATGAATCACCATTCTATTGTTCAATTAAAATGTTGTTTTTTTTCAACAAATATTTACCCAATAAATCAGCACAATACTGAGTACTGGGCAAAAGTTTTAGGCCACCATTAGATTAAAATACCATTGTTTTAGCAATGGTACAATGATTGGTTATTTAAAATATGGTGAAGCTATAATAGAGCATTTTGTTTACAATGCAAATTTTACTGAAGCAAACAAAACATCTTTAAATCTTGAAACTGGTTTGATGCAATGTTTTAGTGTTCTTCTCCTGATCATAGCAGAGCAAGTTCTACAAAAAATAAGCCTTAAACATCATATATGTCACAAACACATGCTATGGAAGTTGTGGTACGTCATGGCTGGCATCACGGCTCCCCCACTGAAATGAGCAGTGTCCAGTTTCTATACACAGTCAGTAGTGATGATCAATAATACTTACCTAGTTTGAGCTCGAGAAGAAGTTTGTCAGTCTGGGAGTAGAAAGGTCGTGAGAGCTCAATCCACATCTGAAAGATCTGTCCTCGCCGAATGATGAGGTAGTCGCCATGGTAGTGGTCTGTCTCATGCTCCTTGCGGTTTGGACCTGTTTTGGACTTCAGAAGGTCTATGGAGACAACTCTAAGCAGTTTATCTACAGAGAGAGAAAAAAAGTGTGGGATTAGGAAACCAACATTAATAAATCCTACATCAATCCTTTTTGTTGCTTACCATCTGTTTCAAGAGGTGCTGGTATTGGGTTCTCTTCCACTGGTACTGGTTTCTCCTTGTCTTTGTCTGTGTTGGGAACTGCAGGTTTTATCATTTCCGTCTCATTACTTTCGTTGCTGGTTTTGGGATAACAGCACGGGCAGATCTTGCGAAGCCAACTCAGACATGTCCCTTTCTCTTTCTTCTCCTCAATCACCAGATTATCCTTCTCCGGCTCCTCTTCCCATAGCGTGACAGCTGGAAACCTGCCAATGAGGGATCGATTCCCAACCATTTCTACAGGCAGGCTGAAGAAGAAAAAGGAAGAATGATGAACTCCGAATCATGCAGCCATGACTCCTGTCTTACAGTGCTATAAATACGAGGTGGCAAAATTTCCTTACTTATTTATTGATCTAGAGAAGAATAAGGATTTAATAACTAAAAATATGTCTAAAATAGGCACATTAAGGACCATAGCTTTAAAAAACATGTGCTGTAATAAATCTGCTTGGAAACAGTCTGTCTATAGTGGGAGGGGTTAAAATAAACAAAAAAAAATCTTCAGGGATCACAGTTAAAGATTTGAAGAAGGGTAAGATTTTGACAAGGTTTAGATCCTACAAAAACAATTTAGGAAGGCGTGCCAGAACATGATGCTTCTTCTAAAGGGAGAGTCCATAAAAAAGGCCTGGTAGATGTAGGATCTGGATAGATTCTGTATTTTGTTACTGTATTCAATTTATTCTTGTGACTGGATACTTTTCACTTTTAATTACTACGTTTCAATAGAAAGATCTGTACATTTAATACAGGATCATTACATTAGTTTTAGCGATAGTAATATGAAGCGATACAAAAAATAGACAAAGCAATTGGTTTTATTTAATTAAACAAGATCATCAGAAAAGCAAATGAAAAGTCATAGAACGCGAATAAGATTCAAATTCAATGATGGTGATTAATAATAAGTGATATATTCATGGGGGTGAACAGAAGAAGGTCAAACTGGACGAGAGTGCCCCAACATTGACTGTTCAGTAGGGTGTATGGTCACCCAAGTGTGCCAAAACACACTTACAGTGATGGGGCATGGACAGGATCAGATTATTTTTCCTTTTTTATAGGGAATTAAGTCACATGCAAATTGGAAACCAAGGTTTATGACGTATAACCGCATGATGATTGATGCATGGTATTGTGAAATGCTGAACATTGGCATGCCTAGTTATGAGGAACTTTTATGCAGAAAGTATTTTGCAGATTTTGGTTCCTTTTTTGGATTTGATTCAAATTAAATAACAGAATAGATTTAAGATTTCGATTTAATAAGCACATCGTCTCCTAATAACTAAATGATGAAGATAGTTCCTGCAAATGGCTTTCTGCTAGATTTTGGAACTAGATTTTGGTCAGACACTGATGATTCATACAGGCACACTCCTGCCACTTTAGTCCTTTTCAGAAATGTACAATGGAATGAATTTCAGACCAGCCAAACTAGCATTTCTTTATGTTACAGCAGGGCAGGGCACAAAGTTGTTCAGCTGACTTTTTAAGATAGAAACATGTGACAGTGTTATTTAGAGTCATTCTTCTGCCACTGTTTGGTGAGAGAGATCCTGTGATTGTGTGCTTCACATTATAAATCTGAAGTACCTTCTTTAACCTCTAGCCCACCCTTTTCCTAGTGTGATTGTAGAAAAGTGTCCCACACTTAATTTGTATTAAACTGGCAGTTTACATGGATGGAACACAAGAATGAACAATCCATACCTAATACTGTACTAAAATAAATAATCTCCAGATATGGACTGAAGTGTGGGTTATGCCAGCACCCTTTATATTATAAGAGGCAGGCAGACCATGAAAACTACCAAAACTACCAAAAATAAGCCTGAAAGTAATTGAAAACAAAGGGAGCTGTCAATGATTGTGACAGAAATGTAATCCCTCTGCCAAACAAAAACCAGCACTAACAACTAAAAAGTAGAAAACAAGGTTACAGTGGGATAAAGAGAAGCAATCAGGGAGAAGATTTGGTTTTTATAAAAGTCATATTCTGTGATAAATCACAAATCTGTAATGAGCAAAGAGACGACGCGGGAACATTTATCTGGTACTGTTCTACTGATACCTAAAAGAACCCGAGCAGATGGCAATCATTACTTCTATAGCTGGAAAACGAAAACTTTGACACCTTTCTAATTGTCACTGAACATAAATAGGTTGCCGAAGTTATTCCTTATTAATGGTAATGCATCGTACCAAAGATTAAAGATGCCAAAAGCTCTTGATCGACTCAATGCGGTAGCAATCTAGGGCTCAATCAGAATGAAAATTTATGAAGGAAATTTACAAAATTGGTCCATGGCAAAGTTCCAACCTGCAAAGCTGTTCTGTCAACTGCTTTAAAGAAAACTGAAACCAACTTGCTGATAAATAGTGCTTTGTGACTGAAAGAATTTAGGTCATCAAAGAAGAGTAAAAAAGCAACAAATTTCCTATTAAGGCATTTTTGATTGATGATTCCATAATTTCTTTCTGTACTTTATCTGGAAAAATAGGACATCGATTACAATTATTTAATTTATTTTGTTTGGTGTATGAGTCACCAAACCAAAGTGTTCATCTTAATGCTCAAAACCCTTAATCCTTAATACTCTTAATCTCCAAAGGATTTAAAGAAAGATGAAGACAAGATCAGATGCAAAAAAGGAAAACAGACTAAATGCCACTCAACCAGTCCATTGTTGTTATGCCTTTTGACTCTTCGGTCGTGGGATGTGCGTTCCTATGACTAAGTACGAACATGAAGGTTGGGTCGAGTAAAGAACACAGACGTTATCTGCCTGCTAGAAGTGAAATATTTGAGGAGTGCTGAAATGTTTTTTTACAGAGCATGGAATGTTGCTCAACACTCACTTGAGAGTGAGTGCTTGAGAGTGAGGGGTTGTAACCCAAGGCTGAGGCATTACCTCACGTCACCCACAAGGTAACTCGTAACCTGCAGAACTGTTAATAGCACTTTTACATTTACATTTACGATATTTAGCAGACGCCCTTATCCAGAGCGACTTATAACTTATACAATCTTACAATCCAAGCAATTGTGGGTTAAGGGTCTTGCTCAAGGGCCCAACTGTGGCAGCTTGGCAG
>JAUZSV010335175.1:0-11561 GCA_034780495.1 Parotocinclus cesarpintoi | reverse complement strand
GATCTGGCCACCAGGTGTCGCGATCGACTTAACGGCACCAAAGGATAATAACTCTACTTCTTAAAAATCACAATAATAAATAATAATAACAATTAATATCGTTGAGAAATCCAGATGTGGGAATTTGAGATTAAATGGGTTAAACGTCGAGGCATATATATATTTATAAAGCACTATGCTATATTCGAAAGTCTCACCTGCTCCTGTTGCATTAGTGCTTTTTATTTTAGCTTTGCACAGAGCTTTTCGAGCAACATGTGGATGTTTTACACCGACAGCCCCAGTAATCGCTCCATTAAAAAATCTGCCATTATTCTCCCTTAAAGCAGATCGGTCCTGCTGTCCGCCTTTAGTAACCATAGAAACCCGGCCCGGACGCGATGCTTCGTTTTCAGCTTCTTCGTTCGGGTGTGCCAACTTCAAATTCTGCAGTTGCTCCGTCGTATGCTTTAGTTTAACCAGGAGATCCTTGTTTTGTCTCCTCCGCGCGTCTATGTGTTCGAAACAGGACATTTTTTTCAAGAAAACTTTCTAGAGGAATCTAGGCGCAGCCATGTTTTAGCTTGCTAAGCTACCGGGTTGTGAGTCGATTCCGAATCAAGAGCCGATTCTCCGACTCATGCTTTGGGAATCATTAGAGAGATTCGGAGTCGATTCAGTAAATAAGAAAATATGCAAAACGGACAAAAATAAAGTACATTGCTCAGATTTTTTGACATTCATTGAAGTAGAAAGCAATGCGGAAGGCGCAAATGTCTGTCATGTTCAATAAGTGCTTTCATGCTGGCTTTTTAGTCTTTTTACCATTATAAACTGGAACACACAACCGAGACGAGGCATGTGCCAGATACCCTGAATTGTTATTTAGCATTGCTATAATATAACAATAAATGATTATTTCATGATGTGCAAAAATATAGAATAAGGCCAAATTAAACTTGCACGTGTTAACCCTGTTTGTCTCGAGGATCGAAGAAATGACTCGCAGAATCGACTCCCAAGATGAACTGTCTGAATGGGAGTCGGTTTCGCGGCTCACGAATCGAACAGCCCAAGCAAAACGACTAACGACAGTTTACCCTCTGGTGGCCATAGTAAGTTTGCGTTCACGTTGAATTTACGGATAAATAAGCGAATTTTATACGTTTACAAAAAATTTAGTTGAATGCTGTAGTTTTAATTTATTTATATGAAAGAATGCATTCGAATATATTGGGTCAAAATTCGACGTTAGCTTTTGAATTTGGCTCCATGCGAAGAACAAAAGCAGCAGAGCGCGCTGATTGGTCAGTTTAAGAGCACCGTGTGTTTTAACCGTTTCGTAAGACACATATGTTGTACGGAAATTAATAAATATTTATTTTATTTATTTGTCTTAAACTACGAATTAAGAATGAAACGCAAACTGATAATAAAACTAATATGATAATAAAACAGATAATAAAACTAGTACCTGACTTGTAAAAGAGGATCCGGCCGGCTCTAAAAGCTGAGGGGTCGCTCCGCGTAAAATACTACACGTGCTCGGGCCTCATCACGGCCACTTTATTGTGTATTAATGCGCCACGCGTGCAACAAGCAGTTAGACGACGCTTAAATGCGATTGATTTGTAAAAAATACCAATAACCTTAATAATAGGGCAAAATGAAATTATTGCCTTGGTAAAGTCCCAAATTGATAGTGTTTAGGAGCAGTCTAAGCGCTTGTGAAATGTGCTTACAGCGCATGCGTCCTTTTGTTGGTCATAAAGTGCAAACATCGTGCAGTATAACTGCATCCCATTGGTTTTTTCTATCATCAGATTTGTATGCATCATGTCCCACAGGTCCAGCTCCAGAGGGCCCTTACTTCGGAACGACACCAGGGTCACTGTTGGTAGATTTGGTGAGACCAGGAGCACATTATAGACCCGAGACAAATGTAGTGCAGGGCCAGGGCGGACCGAACTATCCTGGATCATGATGCTCTTGGTACTGTTTTGCTGGGAAACCCTGGGTTTGGGCCTTCATGTGGACATGTGACCCTTACGTAAACGTTGTGGTCGTGTTGCGGCTCATCGGTGTGCGCTGCACTGGAACCGTTACTTTAGACTCATTATGAGCCCCATAAGCACGCTTGAGCAGTTTTGCTGCTTATAAACGGCAGCCCAATCTGCGGCAGTAATTATTCAGCGCGTAGGCTAAACAATAAATCCCACAAACACAGTGGGCTATACGATCTGAAAGGCGATGAGGACATTTGGGAGCAGATGCTGGCCGTCTGCGTGAACAATACGCATCATTGGTTCAATGAAATCTCGTGCACGCTCGGCAGTGCGGCTGGGGGTGGGGGCAGAGCCGGGGCATGCGTCGGTGCACATAGTGTACACTACAAAACAAGTCCGGGGTGATTATCGGGGTCTGCGTGTACTCGGAGTGTGCGTGAGGCAGTTTACTCCGTGCTGCGTTAAGGCTCGGGTGCATTACGGGAAAATCATCTGCTCACACGGGGCAAAAACAAGCAGTTGTCGGGGCATCCTTGGCAGAACATAAAATACGTGGAGTGTCGCTCGTGTCTGTTTTTCTCTACAAAGTCGTTGAGTTACATAAAATGCTGTCTAATAGCAGGTTAACAACACTACCGGGTAGCTTTGTGGTGCTGGCTAGGCCCACCTGGAATTGAGCAGGTACAACAAGGAATATTTATCGCTAACATGTCTTTTAATAAGAAGTTACACTCACTCTTAACCGCCTATCCTAGACAGGGTCGCCGGAGAGCCGGTCCCTAAACGGTGGCACAGGGAGCAAGGCAGGAACAACCCCAATCCGTCATAGGACACATAGACTCACACACTAGGGGCACTTTAGAGACATCAATTAACCTAACAAGCATGTCTTTGGACTGTGCGAGGAAACCGGGGGGACCCTGAGTAAACACCCGCGGACACGGGGAGAACATGCAAACTCCACTGCTGTGAGGCGACAGTGCTACCCACCGAGCCGCCCTATATTAGGAATTCCAACAAGCTGTTTGAAAAACAGTAATTCTGTTTAGTCACAGCCTTTTAAAGCGTCGGACGCTCGCTCTGAGCACCAGGGTGTACGTGGAATACAAAGCGAGTCATTAGGGTGAGTTGTGAATTATGATGCGCGCCCTGTTTGAACTAATAAGGCAGATCCTCTTTTATTGATTCGTCCCCCTTGGCAGGCTGCACCCTTCAAAAACTCTAGTGGTACATTCCTGCATTTTCTATTTTTGCTTGATCAGTACAGTAAAGTGCAAAAGTCTTGGGACACAATTAGATTGGACAGACCATTGTTTTACCAGATTTTTAATTGAGATTTGACCAGAAAATGTAGACGTTTGTGCACAAAAGAACGAAAAGCCAAAACCGGCTTCTATGTTCTACAGTGGTAAGTATTTTTTGTTAATATTTTTTTATAGCTTTAATAATGACTGGGGGCTAATGACTAAAATAAACACGGGTGGGGGTGAGGGGTGTTATACATGCATTTTAAATTTTTAACACATTTAGTCTACCAATCATAACATCAGGTGTCCAAAGAAAAAAGGATATAGCAGTTGACCAGTTATTTATTGTTTGTGATGTGGCTTTATGGTAACTCGCTGTGGCACGCTTCAGAATTAAAATGTCCAAAATATAGTAATGCCAATTTATATCAGGCTCAAACTAGCCTTTCAAAATGACTTTTTTGGGGCAGTCAAGGCCGCCATCAAGATTTTTTTTCTGTTGCAAGGTAAGTGTGAGGCGAGGAAACCAATGTTTTCAGTTTTTCGGGACGTCATGGCATTTTTCGTCCGTGGCATTTTGGCAAGGGAGACAAGACACCCACAGTTCACTGACTAAAGCGTTCTGATGGAATTCCTTGCACGTGTTGCCGGACGCTCTTCTTCACGCTTGACTTCAGTTCGCCGAAAAGCGAAGATGCAGATGCATCCACGCTGCTGCCTACTGGGTGCTTCGTTGTGGGAAAGAAAGTGGACACAACTTTTCGGATTTCCTGACTATTGATAAAAGCATCAATTCTTCCGGAGAACCCAGGAATCCTCCCATAAATCACTGATCGCTAGGTGGCGACTTGTGGCTTCTTTTTCTTATTCTTATTCTCTCACGTTCTTTGGTCCGATTAAGCGGAATTTGGTCCAAATAAGCCAATAACATTACACGTTTATAATAGGATTTGTTTCGGTACTTTAGGATTTCGTCTGAATAAGCAGCTGGTCCCATTAACCGGTGGTCCAATTAACCGAATTCGACTGTACTGCACATTAATAGGTCCGAAAGTTTTTGGACAACATGTTCAAAATTCGACGATAAGTGGGCACTCTCGAAACATGGGGAGATAGTCCTCAACAGAGTCTGTGCTGCATTTCTTTCAAAATGTATCGTCTGACAGTTTCATTAATTATGCTCTGCAAGGTGTTATATAGACTCTGTGGGCAAACTTACCGTGTATTAACTGATGAGCCAGGATTTGGAACATGAGAAAATATTAGTCCAAACAGTTTCCCAGTCAAGTTCTAGACCAATTCTATCAAATTCCCTAGACCAAACTGAGATAGCACCTATGGATGGGGATTTCCCAGCAATAAATAAATAAGACACCAAACCCCTGGTTGAATTAAATTTCTGTAGATGCTCGAGAAGGGATGATTATCTAATTGGCTACCCCAAGGAACCCCATAGGCCTTGAGTGCAGAGCTCAATCTAAGCAGTTGGTAGCCAAGAAAAAGGGTAGCCTTTGTTCTATCGAATAGGCTGTCAAAGAGACAGTTTGGGTCGATTACTCCTGCTTGGTGGCTGATATGGCTGGGATGCTATTAAGATAAGACGGATTAGACTCGCCGGACCAGAGAGCGGATCGGAATTGGTGAAATGGGAGCATGCAGGGTGAAGGACCCTACACGTTTGCTCGCAAGCCGACAGGAGAGCTCGTACATTAAGCCTGGACAAACGATAAACTCTATCCAGCACGTCGCAGAAAAATCTCTTCCTAATAGGCATTTGCTAGGCAGAGGTCAACTCCCCGGCACGCCAATTCACCAGCTTCTCCTCATCGCCTAGGAAACAAAGAGCGTAATGATAGGTTTTTGTGTGTTGGAAATAGAGAATTAGTTTGGCGTGGTGCGAGCGATGCATAATAGTTACGGCGTCTGCTCAGGACAATAACGCCGAACGAGAGAGCAAGAGCGTCCTCTCTTTTTAAACCCTGACCTGTTCGAGTTTTATGCCTGACTTCACTTGCATAACAATCGGCCCGAGCAGGTTCAGATAGAGCCTGGATTGAAGAAAACGTTCTAAAATCACAAAGGGATTTAGTCTGGTGCTGTAGGTATTTCTGTAAAGCTCTAATGAACGAAAAGAAATGAACCGAGCTAACTGGTAACAAGCCGTAATTGCTCACTAGCAGCCCTTAATTATAGTGGTTATGATTACTGCAGGATATACTCAAAGGTCTTACCTTAGCCGGGGAGTTTAAAAGGGCTTAGAGAGAATGTTGGGAAAAAGTTAAGTGGGTTAACCTAAGTTGGGCCATCATTCCAACTGGATGTCGTACAAGGAAGCTACCATTGAAGCTGGCAAGTGGCCACTTTCATTCGATCTGTGTTCGTGTGACAACAATCTCACAAGCTTCACACAAGACTGATCTGTATGACAAGATGGATAGAAACTTTTTTTTTAAATTACCAAGTGGCAAAAGGCTCAGTGGTTACACGAGACCAAGTTCGCTTTCTGGACTAAACTCCAAGCACTTTTTGTTTCTGTCAACACCCTATCTGCGAAGCATGATGGTGGTAGGGTTATGCTGTGAGGGAGTCAGCAGGAAATGGGTAGCCGGTCAGGACTGGCCGATAAATGTACGCTGCTTGCACGATAGTCGATACAACTACAGACTTTTTTTTTTTTTTTTTTTTTAATGCTTTGTTTGAAAAAAATGAAGAAAAAAAACAGTGACAGAACATGAACTACTAATCAAATCTTCACTGCAGGGCTCTCAGAAGGTCTTCTTGAACATTTTATATTTGTCAAAAAGAGCCAAAAACACTAAGCTGCCTCTTAATAAAATAAGTTCCACTTTAATTCTCATTAACAAAGCTTTCAGAGCTTGTTTTCCTCAAAGCCGGTGCACTGGACTATACATAAGCCTGGTTCTGCAAAATGCAAGGGCGTAAAGTCTGTCTAATCTCTAATGATTAAATTTGTTCCTTACCGAGAAAAGCTCGGGCCGGCCTATGCCTGTCCCCAGGGCATGAAGACATGCTGGCATGATAAACATCAGTAAGTACCAATCAGTACCGATACGCCTTAATCCAGGGCTGCTTCCCAGAGCCTGTGGTGACAGCTAGTAAGGACGTCCATTCTGAACGTTAACCTCGTATCACGGTCTGCGAGCCCAAATCATTTCATTAGCCTAGAATCCTTTGATCCTGCACCTCGAGCCTAAACAGAGAGCTGCGACTCTTACAATTAGCCCTTAACACCATTTTCCTTTTCATTCCATACTGGAACATTTTTGGATGGATCGAGCGTCGTGGACAGCTGGTCTGTGAAGCGTCACTTCTGCATCACTCTTGATTATCGCCGACATTTCCAGCTCCCGCTAAATATCAGATAATTACAGTGTTTAATCTGGCTGCTAATGAGCCCGGGCACGATGACATTCGCGGGAGACGGGTTCACACCCCTGCCGATCCCGGGCGGCAGTGCGATCGTCTCTCCACCTGGCTGCCGAGTTTATGAGGGCATCAGAAATTAACCTAGCGTTTTCTCCACGCTACGGCTCGTCACGCGCTAAAATAAAGTCGCCCAATGGGGGCGGGCTTGAGTTCATGAGCTAGCGGTTAAGGGTGAGAACTGCGTCCGTTATAGAATCCGGACATGTTCACATTTTAGCAGTTCTTTTAAGTTAATTAAGTCGTCACGTAACCAGGTTACTCCAATTTCCCAGATTGGAGGGAGGGCTGGAAATCCAATAAAGAACGCAGTGATCAGGGTTTTTCCTTTCCACTGTCGCCTTAGGCTTGCTCAGTTTGGGGTTCTCCTTTGACATTGGGGGACAACAGAAAATTGTCCAGCTTCTTTGAGAGGACGCTTCATTGTAAACAGTGTAAGAGTTACAGAAATAAATCTTCTGCAGTCTTCTACAGAGCAGCTTTGTGTCAAACTCGTGAGATTGCTTCCACATGCACAGACCGACCAGTCTCACGGTTGCTTCCCTGACCACTATTCTGGTTCCCTCATCCAATCGGAAACTGTAGGCCAACACACTTTTGCACTCCCCATTTGATTCACAGCACGCTGGTCTGTCACATGCGTCAAAACCTTGGGTCTGGTCGCAAACGAAACATGAAAATCTAATCATGCAGGGCGGCCAAGAGGAAGATGGGGTCCCTTGTAAGTCAGGATCCCCTCCGGGCCTTTTCACTATGCATCTGAGAGTATGGAGGCGCCAGTGCAGGTATCGCAGAGAGTAACCACAGTACACGTGTCGAATTAAGTCAAGTAAAGCGAGCAGAGGCTCACTGGTTCTCAGCATCTCACTGGGACTCAACCCGCTGTCTGTCCGTCCGTCCGTCCCTCCCTCCCTCACTCCGCCTCTCTCTCCCTCCCTCCCTTCCTCCATCACTTCATCCTTCCCTCACTTTATACTCCCTCCCTCAGACCACAGAGGAACAGACAGTCCCAGTGGCATCCAGCCGTCTGCATGCTGCTTCATTTCTGCACACACCAGCTCTGGGTGCAAACCTAGAAGGGGTGTTGGAGAAATTGAAAGGCGTCCAGAGAGGGGCTGCAGGGATTCGGCTCGCTGGGAAATCGGGTAAGCATACTTTATATAGTTTCTTATCAGGTGCGACCGGGTGATGTGAGCCTGACGTGTAAAGATGGTTCAACTTTCGAATCTGTACGGCTCTGTCTCCTCTGTCTGTAAAGGAAAATGCACGGGAAGTGAACGTTCATGTGCAAAAACAGCTTTCCTGCTGTGCGTTCTCCACCTAATTTGACATTTTAATTTAGCCCTATGAGCAAGGCTGTTCCGGAGGGAAATTGAGTTAGCGCTGATGTGAGAATTAATCGAGCGCTGACCTTATGTTCAACACATTTTCTCTCGGGTACGGACGCCGGTTTGCCGTCTACCTTCCACGTTTTAAATTATGTAACTTTCTGGCTTAACTGAGTCCGTTTCCTTTAAACAGCTTTCTTTAAATAAAGAGAGATGCATCAGACAAATTGCTAGATGGAATCTGACAAATTGAGGTCTGGCCCAGGACCAACCTACCACTGGTATTATCATCTCCCTGGTGCTGGCACCTTCTAGCAGCACCTCAGCCATCGATCACACTGCTGGCACATAAGTGTGCCCATGAGTATTCATCAGCACGGGTTAACCTGGAGTCGATGGCGCACACCTCCTGATTTATGGCCCGAGCACCACCGTGGCATAAGCGCTCTCCATTAGAGAACGTTTCCAACGACTTGTACCGACAAATAAATAACATTTGCTTTGTTGCGCTCGCTGTTGTTTTATTACAACTTTCCTATTAGTCAATATTGTTCCGAGCACAAATAAATTAATCTTGGTGTAATGTTTGGTAAAAATCGATCTACATTCTGTGATTTGACATCCATCATCATCATTAAATGACCTCGACAAAAAATGAAATGTGTAACAGCGCGGAAAAAGAACGGTGATCTTTTTTAAAATGTTGTTAAAATGGCGCAAAACAAAAAATTCTTTTCCAAAAAAACTATTCCAAACTGCAATGCTGTGCAAAAGTCTTAGACCGCCATTAGATTATATTCGCAATGCCACAATGACCGTATATAATTATTTCTGGGGTTTTTTCTGTTTTTTTTTTAGAATGCAACCATAAAATAGAGGTCATTTGTATGTAGTATTAATAAAAATCAGAAACAAAGCAGCTTCTATAGACTACGGTGGAAAGTTTTTAGTGAGATCTTCCCCCTTCCCTTACACCTGAGCAATAGCAGTATGTGGAACCCTCATTGGGATGCCAAGGTGTCTTTTTTCGAAGGTCATTCTGGAAGGGTAGCAACCTTTTTAAGAACTGAAACAGGGTGAAAAGGGTCAAATATAGTAAAGCCCTCAATGATTGAGGACTGTGGTGGCCTAGTGGTTAAGGTACCGAAGTATGGACCAGAAGGTCCAGGGTTCAAATCCCAACTTTGCCACAGTTGGGTCCCTAAGCAAGGCCCTTAAACCACAATTGCTTGGATTGTAAGTCGCTCTGGATAAGGGCGTCTGCTAAATGATGTAAATGTAAATAATTGGATCGAAGGGTTATGGAGTGATGAGCAAATGCAAGTTTAATACAGTCACATTATCTACGTGACAAAAACAGTTTGGTGATGTGTCTACAGTCTGAGGCAAAGGTTGACCTTGGGCAGTTGCAAGAAACTTGGAAGGAAATGGAAAACAAAAAAGCGACAAACGCGCTTATCGTTGGGTCGTCATGCCCCGGCTCGCTCTCGCCATTCTGGTGTATTTCTCTCAAGGTTGACAGACCATTTCTTTAGAGGCTCTGATTTAGGAAGGACGAGGAGAAAGTTGATAAACTTACCTGTTAATAGTGAATCTTATAAAGACACTTTTTTCATTCTGTCAATTTGTAGAAGAACTTTAGAAGTTGAAAGCTAGGGGCAAAACATCACTGCACTCTTAACGCATTTTACGTCTCTTCAGGACACACAGAATGGGAAAATCGGAGAGTCAAATGGACATAATGGAGAAAACCACCAATCCGAGAAAGCACCGTTGGACAGTAGTGGAGATCGGACTGTCTGTTATAGTTCTGCTCCTGAGCTGCGCTTTGGCGGGTCTGGTCGTGCTTTACGCTTCAGCTATGAAAGGTGAGAAATTAGAGCTCGGGGTCCATCTTAACTTATACACCTTCCAGACTAACTTCACAACGTGTACCTGAAGTCTCTCTCTGTGTATTGGACAAAATATTTGCCGATGTGCATATCTTCTATATTATTATAACTGTTTAGTTGAATTATTGAATTAATTCTACTATTAATACAAACTTTACTATTTCACTTAACATCTAGGCCACCCAAGCAGGTCAGGTCCCTTTTTGAGTCTTGGTCCTCCCAAGGTTTATTCCTTACACCTTTTAGGAAGTTTTTCCTTTCCAGGTGCCCTTGCTCAAATTGTAATTGGCCTTTTAAGACAACAAATATGTAGTAAAGCTGCTTTGTAAAGCACTATAGAAGTAAACATGACTTTACTTAACACTTGAGGTTTTTAGAAATGAACAGTTTGTGTTAACAACTGCCTCTTTTTACAGATTTCCCATTCAGAAGTCAAGCCTCAAAAGGTACGGTAACAGCAGTTAAGATGTCCCAGTTCCAAGCCAGTATGATTAAATCGGTTAAACCAGTCAATTATGCCATAAAGAAATCTAGAAAGATGATTGATTTGGGTGTTACTTTACAGGCGTGGAGTATCAGATCAGCCCAGACAGCACGGTCTGTATGACTGCGGACTGCGTCACTACAGGTAAACGCATTTTAGTACACAGCACCTTAAAAAACCTCTCGTACGCCACAAAGTGTCTCCACCCTGTCCTCCTTACAGCGGCGAGGTTACTGAAGAACATGGACCAGAGCGTGGACCCGTGCCAGAACTTCTACCAGTACGCGTGTGGGGGGTGGCTAGACCGGCACGTCATTCCCGAGACGAGCTCGCTCCACAGCGTCTTTAACATCCTGAGGGACGAGCTGGAGATCGTGCTCAAGGGTCAGTGGTGGTAATTATATGTCTGGATTAGAAATGTTTTAGTTTATTTGATAAGTTTGACTTGGCTGCTGGTGAAGTGCACTGATAAAGAAAAGCACTAAATAAGGAAGTACGGACTTAAAGCCATATAGAGGCTCTGTTCTAATATCACTGTGCTCCATCTCCCAAGTGTCTAAAAAAATCCCTCAAGATATCAAGTACTAACTCTAATATCTAGCACTAAATAACACATCTAAATCAAGTCCAACAATGACCTGAATATCAAGTACTGATAAAGTACTGCCAGAGATATCAAGAACTAACTCATAACTACCATAGATAAAATACTTTAATACGAACCCAGTATTGAATGAGATATAAAGTATTAATTCTGTACTGTGTAAGATATCAAGTATTAAATGAGTACTGAATAGGATATAAAGTATTAACTCAATACTGTGTGGGATATTAAGTGTTTAATGCGTATTGAATAAGATATCGAGTACTAACTCAGTACTGTGTGAGATATTAAGTATTAAATGAGTACTGAATAGGATATAAAGGATTAACTCAGTACTGTGTGAGATATTAAGTATTAAATGAGTACTGAATAGGATATAAAGTATTAACTCAACACTGTGTGAGATATTAAGTATTAAATGAGTACTGAATAGGATATAAAGTATTAACTCAGTACTGTGTGAGATATTAAGTATTAACTTGGCATTAAATAAGATAACTAAATCTAGCCAATCAATATCAAGGATATCTAGTACTAGCCCAGTACTTCCTGAGATATCTATTTTGTTTTAGTTTTG
>JAUZSV010335074.1:0-11562 GCA_034780495.1 Parotocinclus cesarpintoi | reverse complement strand
GCAAGGCCCCCCTCATCCCCCCCCCCCTAGAACCGGCCCGTGTTCCGAGGCAGGGCAGGTTGGTCCATGGATAATTGTTTGGTCCTGCAAGTGACTGGTGACCCGTTAGGGCACACTGAACCCTGTGTAATGTGTTCTCCAGGGATAGACGCCACAGTGCCCAGAGCTGTGCAAGATTAAAATGTAACAAATAAATAAGTAAAGAAAGAAAGTAGACATTTATAACGTATCTACCTCTAAACAATTTTTAAACTATGGATGGATGACATTCACTATCATGTCTGTATGGGATGCAGGGGCACCCTAGAACGTGAGTCCAAACTGGAATACTGGCAATGAGGAATGAGTCATCGGACATCCAGATTGAACAAATGGAGAGTTTGTATCTTCAGTCATAGACACAGACCTAGTAACCAGAACTGGGTCCAGTGATGAGGCAACTGGCTGGGATCCGACAGCAACAGCCATTACTGCGATAAAAAACCCTGAAAATAGACAGACCTCATCTCACCGGAAGCAGGATTCGAACCAGAGGACCTCTGCTGGTGAAGTCACCCTGGTTACCCCTGCATGACAATGGGCCTCCAATCATAAGCATAACACTGTGTGTTAACTTACGCACAAAAGCGGATCAAATCAGAATCATTTGTTTCGACAAGGAACCAGAGCAGGGATGTTAGAGCTGTGTAAATACTTTTGTAATTATTGTTATTACTGTAACATGCAATTTGTTAGCCAGATTGACAGACCTTAATAAGTGCTCTTAATAAGTTATTCCTAAAGTCAAGCGTATTAGAGCAGGGCTTGCATATGAAATGATATTCTGTGACTGTGTAGATATTTGATGTTGCCGTGTGATGTTTTATTTGATCTTGTTGTGCTATCTTTTATTGATGACAATATATGCACACAGGAACGCATTAACTCAAGACTTGCTAACTTGCAAACAAGAAAGCTCCTGGGCAATCTGTTGAATCTGTGTTGACAGCTGGCGCTATCTAATGCCACTGCTGAGAATCGTTATTTATGGAAACCTAGAACACAAGCACATACAGCATCTTGCAGAAGTATTCACCCCCCTTTGAACAGTTCCACACTTTGTATGCTTACATTTCGGTGTTTTACTGATACGTTTAATAGCAATTTGAACGTGCACAATATAATTTTATTGGGATAAACAAAAGGCACATCTGTACATCTGTTCGTTGCATAATTAAGGTGCAAGTCTTTTCTGTGCACAGCTGGATCCTGATTTTATTTTTATTTTTTTGCTCGTCCTTCGTGGCAAAGTTGCTCAGATTAGTTGGAGACTTTTGGTGACAAGGAGTTTTACACTGATTCCCAATCAGTTTGAGGTCTGGGCTTTGACTTGGCCACTCTAGTCCACTGAGATTATTGCCTTTCAGTCATTTTTATGTAGCTTTTATAACGTGATTAAGCTTGTTGTCTTGCAGGAAGGTGAACGTCTCGGGTCTGTTGCAGACTCAAACAGCTATTATTATTTATTATTTCTAATAATGAATCTAATGGAGCTTAGCTGAATGTTTGACTTTGGGATATCCTTTTATATACATCTACAGCATTTAGTAAATGTATATTCTTCTTAAAACGTTAAAAAAAAAATAGTTAATCCAGTTAGTCTTCCTTTAATCCTGATTGCTTGATCCAATTAAGCCAAGCTTGTGGTGTTAATGGTACGACAATGACACGTGCCTATATATTTGTAAAGCTTAAAATTGTAATTTTCTTTGTAAAACGCGCTCTGTAGTCTAGATACATTTGCCATACATATTGTTGTGCTGCTTAACTAAATGTAAGCCTTATTTTGCTAAAGCTGACGGTCCTGTTAGCTTATCATTGCTGCGCTTGGGTGAATTGTCAGTCGCACGTGTAAATAAGGAGCTGCCGCGCATGCGCTCTTTGTTCGTGAAGCCGATTCATGAACTGCGCTCGAAACGCAGCTGGATTTGATACTGGTTTGATGAATCGGACGCAGAATAGTTCGGCCGTGCTTCTGCGTTTGTTTTACACGCTGCCGTAATCAATAAGGGTCATTAAAGGTTGTTTTGAGCTTACTATCTGACATAAAGATAGGAGAAGGAGATAAAAGCGGGCGAGATAGGACACGCCAAGGATAGAATTGTCATACGATCAATTAACCTTTCGCGTTTGCGCCGCGAAATTTATTTAGAGCCACACCAGAGGACCCACTGCAAGCAGCACCAAGTCTCCGATCTTCATTTCTCCCACATTAGGACTGTCATCACTTGCAGCAGTTCTCATCATTATGGACGATTTCAATGTTCGCGCGCCTACACAGCTTTAGGACCACGCGTTCCTCCTCCGTCCTTGTGATCCAGCCTCCGTCCATTAAATGACACCAGTCTGCTGAAGGAGGCTCGTTAGGCACCAGCTCACTAAGAGGCTGTGACCGTGCGCACTCGCATGGCACCAGCACCGGCACCGGCACGGGCACTGCGGCCGCGCACTTTCTGTGGATGTATAATGGATCAAAACCTGGCTGCAAGCGGACGCGTTTTCCCGAGCCCGAGGAAGTCCAGAGCTTGATTCGAACCCGCTCGGGATTGTCGACCGGCCGGCTCTTCGTCTCAGGGCTGTTAAAGACAGTAAAGTGGACCATTTTTGGAACAAACAGTCGGATAAACAGCGCGCAGCCTGGACCCATGATACTTGGGAGCTGCTTCCTGGCTTTTCACGGCCAGAACTCGGGTTTACGCAAGCTTTTACTCGGTCACTTGCCAAAAATCATCCGGTGGTGCCTGGCAGAGATTCTTCGCAACGTCCTGGAGGGAAGGTAAGCCTGGTTATTTCACTGTACACACCAAGAGGTTGGTAGTTTTGGAGCAGAGTTGAAAATAAACGCCTTAAAATGACACAGCAACGCGTTTTGCCGGACTTGGAAACAATTTGAAACCGAACTACGACCATTAATGATACTTGCTTGGCTATGTGATTAGAAAAGGGCAGAAACATGATGTCGCCTCGTGATGCTGCTTGATTAAACTCTCTTGGAAATGCTGAGTAATTATGAGCAATGCACCAGAGAGAGAGAGAGAGATAATACCTGCTTCCAAAGAGAAGCATGAAGCTAATGGATCCGTTCTGGCTCCCAGATGCACCTGATATGTCAATCCATAGGAAAGCTTTAGTAAAATTGTGATTTTTCTTCGCCAGTGTCAAGACTGTGTTCTTTAATTAATATTTGTGATATTGGGAAGCGTTCTGGTCTGTTGTAGGTTCAATACAGTGTGATTAGTGAGAAGATGAAGCAGCTGTGTGTGGAGGATTACGAGGGTTAGAAGTGTGATGGGACAGCCTGCATCCTTTCTTTCACCTTACATCCTTTTTGTGCTTCCACTGCCATGTAGTTTCTGCCTTCTCGAAATGACAATATTCCATCGTTTTTTAATCGTGTTATACTTATTAGAATGACTATTTTATTACTGGATTGCTGACACCTAGTTTTGAGTCTTCACCCCGAATCAGCGTTGTTTCCATATCCGTTATTCCTCTGTTTAATTTCTTAGGGTCCTGATTTCATTTCCTAATGGTCTGTTTGTCCGTTTTGCCATGCCACCTGCCATTCTCCCCTTTGTTTCAAAGACCGATGGGGGTGTTTAGATGTCAGACTGCTGCAAATGTCTTATTCTTCACCACAGGTAGGGGGCCGTGGTGTGTCTGCAGACTTGAATCCACTTGGCCATGCCCAGCTCTTTTCGGATTCAAACCTTTAACTGGTGCAGTGATGCCTCAGCAGTCATTTCAAATAAATTCAAATTTATTTTCACAACGCTTTTGCAACGCTGCATTGTCCCAGCTTTACAATCCTATATTGTCTTAAAAGGCCAATCCCGAATCGAGCAAGCCTAGGGTGACAGTGGAAAGGAAAAACTCCCTGAATGTAGACAGAAGAAACCTTGAAGGACCAAGGCATGTTGACCACAGGTGGAAGGGTGCAAGGTTTGAGTCCCAGCACTCTCAAGAGCTTGTATTTGTCCCTTGTAAAGATTGTACCAGCTCTAAGTCACTGTACTTAGGATGGACGACCGGTCCCCTGTTGAGTCTTGGTCCTCCCAAGGTTTCTTCCTACCATTTTACGTGTTTTTCCTTACCACTGTCGCCCTAGGCTTGCTCAACTTGAGATTGGCTTTTTAGGACAGTGTAATATTTTGAAGCTGCTTTGAGACAATGCTCCGTTGTAAAAGGCGCTATAGAAATAACATTGAATTGAATTGAATTTAATTTATTCCCCTCAACAAAAAACTAAAAAAAAACTTGCATCGGATCCAGCATGTAGATCTTATTGCAGAGAGATTTCCTGATTTATGAGTAGACGTGGACCAACATTAAAACAAAAAATAAAAAGTCACTGACTGTTCATCCTCAAAGTAATCCTTTTTGTTATGTTGATCTGGAACTAAATACATATATATTTGAAAATGTTTTCAATCATGCATACAGCACCTTTAACTCGGCTAGCGATGGTATATAGCAAATCTACCTAAAAATCTATTATACCTTTGTATAATCTTTACTGGTTGATTCCAGAGCCTTGAACCTGGACAAATCTTTTGTGGTTGCTAGTAGAATGATGTTTATTTGTATCAGTATGTAAAGACATTCCAGTAAAAATATATTTTTAATGCACACAGCACCTTTAAATGAGCTAGTATTAATGCTTTCTGTAACTACATACAGAACTTTTAATGGGAATCTAAACTTTTTGAAATCTATGCAAAATGTCAATTAGCTATTTTGGACAGGCTTATTTCAGTGACAGTTCCTGATTGGTTAGTACAGGTGGACCACATTAAAACGTATACTGGGTGGTCATGGAGCTCAAGGGAGTTGCATGTCATTTAATCCTTCTCAGAATAAATTGTTTTGTTTTACGCTTATGAGTATGTAGTAAGATACATTCCAGGCAAAACTATGTCCTTTAAAATGCATACAGCACCTTTAACCTGTTTAGCAATAGTATATTTCATGCTCTTTCCATTCAAAGTGACTATGCAAAGAATCTACCTGGAAAACTATACCATTGGGATTTTGACTAGTATGCAGAGAAAAGGTTTTTTAGCCTTCCTTCAAATGGTGATCCACCTTTACAAAGTTTACTTTAAGCGTTTCTAGAGCCTAGAACCATCATAAACATTTTTTTCATTTGTATAATATACTGTATAATCTAACCATATCTATTAGTACGTAAATGCACTCTAGTCAAATAACTTATTTAGGAATGCATACAGCACCTTTACATTTGATTATATTAATGCTTTATTTGAAAACAGACATAACATTCATGGGAAACTAAGCTTCCCTGCTTCTGAAAACCATGCATAACATTAATAAGCTATTTTAGCCTAATTTCAGAGACAGCTGTTGATTGGTTAGTACTGGTGGTCCACATTAAAATGTTTACTGGGTGGTTATAGAGCTCATTCTCAGAATCAATAGTCTGTTTAGATCTATCAGTATATAAAGCCATTCTATCCTAATATATTTGATTAAAAATGCATACTGCACCTTTAACCTGCTAACTCATCCTTTCCAAAGCCACAGGTTTATTTTTTATTTTTTTTTAATTTTCATGGGAAACTCTGATACCTAATGAGCAACGCAATTACCACCTTTAAAGCCGTACATAAACGCAGAGGTTAGATTCCTGACAAAACGTCTGCTTTGCACTGCTTACATTCACCATGTAGGAACTTCTTGAGCGTAATGCTCATAAAGTGCATGAAGCAGGCAATGAAGGAAGCGAGGAGTTATTAGAGCAGGACCCCCTACTACTAAATCAGTCCCCTCTCTTAACTAAGACCTATTTAAGACAATTAAGTGTGAAGGAAAGTTGGTCCTGGTGGCTGTTAAAGCTAAATAATTCAGTTTACGCAAACTTTATAGGCTTGACTCATCTGCGCACAGGACTCTCTGGACCGCAACTCCCAGCATGCCGAGCAGAGCTCGGGGAGCTGTAAGTAATAAGGATGAAATCCCCCACCTGGATATATGTAATGAGATTAGCTTTAATACTACAAGGTGGCTCAAAAGCGACAGGACACCCTTATATTTTAGAAACAAAAGGGAAAATAACATATCTAAATACTCCAGCTAGTAACGGGTGAGGGGGCCTATATTTTTTGTCCAGATCACGGCTTCGACAGGGCAATGGATCATCACCTGACCTTCCCCCTCCCAGACAGCCAATTATGTCTGTGAAACCAGAGGCACTGCCAAGACTTGAACTTGCATCTCTAGCATGTTTGCATCACCCAAACACCTGACTTCACACTTTCGACAAAATTCTGGTTCTAAGTAATGGCTTGAACTTGGACGTGTCCTGTCCTATAAAAGGGCAAACCGTGTCTGAGTCGGCTCTTGACAGCAATGATCTGTCGACGCAAATAACGCTCGGACCAAAACATGTTCGAGCTGAAATGGCTACAAGGCAATTTCTAAAGACGTGGCTCTTCGTCTCTGAAGAATAAGACAAGCCGGCTTCACACGGAAGCTACTCTCGCTGGGTGCGTCCTGCAAAGATCAGACCAAGAGCACAACATGCGGCACTAAACGGAGTGACCAAGAAACAATGGGTAAAAGCTCTAGAACTTCCAATCTCTTCAGAGACAATGGGTGCCTTTACAAGCACTTAATCAGCTAACTGCAGAAAATCTGATTAACGAGTACACTTGGACTAGAATAAAACCTCCATGGTTTTCATCGAATTCCTCCCGTGCAACCAGCCACGAGTCTCACAGAATGATGGGACATAAACTTCGGACTTTAATAATCTATTAATCAAATTCGTCTCAAATTTATAGTGCATTTCAGAGTCTCCCCAAACGTGTTTGGTACCTGTTTCCTGCTGCATATCATCCCAGGACTGTCTATAAAAACGAACCCAAAAGAAGCAAAGTCTCTTAGAATAAGCTCACCTGGAAAGATCCTGATTTATGAGAAGAACCGACCGAAATCAGACTAATGGTAGACATGCTTTGAGAAATCTGATTACTGAGTTAAAATCCAGCTTCCTCTATTTATTTTTTAATCTGATTTCTAGGTCTGAGAAGCCAGAGTAAGCTGTTTACATGTCTACTTGAATAATCAGATAAGTGCAGAAATCAAATTATGATTGGATTATTCTGTGCATGTAAACACACTCATTATCTGGACTGATAAAGATGAATTCATTGCTAGAATGGGATGAGTTGAATAGGGCACTGTGCAGCGAGCAAAAAAAAAAAAAACCTCACCCAACTGCGAACCACGGTGGAGGAAGCGTCACGGTTTGTGGGGTGACTGCTGATTACGCTGATTACTGCTGAGCTCGCAGTCACTGATAGAACAATAAATTGTAATTTGTTGGACGTTTCGGGAGAATTGCAGCGCTAGGTCTACTGAAGCTTAATAGAAGCTGCATGATGCAACGAGACAAACACACTAGTGAATCAACAAGTCCAGAGATGAACCAAAACAAGACGATGTGGCATGACCTGGAAATCATATTACGGTCTGAAATGCATCCCTTTGTTATTCATCCGCTGAAAAAGTTCCACCGGTTATTAAACACAAGGCTTTGCATACGTTTCCATTGTGGATCGTGAACGATTCGTCGACGTTCTCGCTACAGTACATCTGTTTGTGTGTTACCAGAATAAGCATTAAGGTCCGACCGCATTTTATGATTCAGAAATCGAAGCCATTCCAACGTGCAGACTGACCGGCCCATGTTTCCCATCTGTTTTTTAATGCGTCCCACTTGCCAACAAAGTTGGATCGCCCTGGTGTTACATATCTATCCGTTTCCACGGACGACATCCTTCACCGTGCGCCTCGTCTGCGCCTCCAAAACGATCCCTGAAGCGCTTGGAGGTAGATATTATCAAGCCACTAAGGCCGAGTCATGACTTGAGCATTCACTGCCCCTAAAACAACACATGCCTGATGCAACTATTAATGAAATTCAGCTGACCTATTACGGCTGAATTATGAACACTTATTCATTCCATTTCCTTGGCCTAACCCAAAAATGTGCTTTGCATCACATTATTTTCTTGTCCCATGTGCGCCTGTGTGTGTGTGTGTGTGTGTGTGCGTGTGGTGTTCTACATCAATCCGTCCATTGACGGGACAAAAGGTTCATGAACTCGGGGCACACAGACATGCACGCGCACATGCACTTCAGCAAAAAGAATTAAATCAGCATTAAAGGAAATGGCTCACAGAGGCATGACCAGCGCCTGCATAGTGGTCCTCTTTCATAAGCAGGGTCTAAAGACAAGCTCAGATTGTGCCAGGTCTTGCTGAGCACATCAGAAACATGAAAACTGGCTCACACTCACGCCGTTCACATCGTAATCGAATCAGAGATGAGCCGCGGAAGATCCTCGACTCCCCTCGTGGGCAGAAAGGGGAACTGTGATTATCTGTTGATTTAGTGAACCATTAACAAGGCAAACTTTAGTTCTTCCTCTCAAAAAGTGCCCTAACCTTGGCACGGACCAAACTGTGTTGATCATTTTTAAATTCAAATCCATTCGAACGAGCAAGAATTTTTCATTTCCGTTACGAAAACCAACCAAGCAAAGGTGAAGCAAACGCTTTTTTAGCAGATTTATCCAGGCTCTCGTTCTACACTAACGTAAAATGAACAAAGCAATTTCTCATAACTAAGCGAGTCAGTGGTTTGGATAGCGGGTTATGGAATTAACATTGGTAGAAATTTGGATAGCAGGAGTTCAGATGGAGAGAGTTTGGATAGGGGAAGTTTAGATAGCGAATGTTTGGATAGTAGGTGTTTGGATAGCAGGAGTAGGATTTTATATAAAGAGTTTTTGGATAGTGGATGTTCAGATATTAGTTTGAATAGCAGGATTTTGGATAGTAGGAGTTTGGATAGTAGGAGATTGGATAGTGGGATATTTGGATAGCAGGAATTTGGATAGTGGGAATTTTGGATAGCAGGAATTTGGATAGTGGGAATTTTGGATAGCAGAAGTTCAGATGATGGGAGCGCTGAGAGGAGGAGTTCAGATGGACAGAGTTTGGATAGGGGAAGTTTATATAGCGAATGTTTGGATAGTAGGTGTTTGGATAGCAGGAGTTTGGATAGTGGGAGTTTGGATAGTGGGAATTTTGGATAGTGGGAATTTGGATAGTGGGAATTTTGGATAGCAGGAGTTTGGATAGTGGGAGTTTAGATAGAGAAATTTGGATAGAGGGAATTTTGGATAGCAGGAGTTTGGGTAGTGGGGAGTTTAGATAGAGAAATTTGGATAGTGGGAGTTTGGATAGTGGGAATTTTGGATAGCAGGAGTTTGGATAGTAGGAGATTGGATAGTGGGAATTTTGGATAGCAGGAATTTGGATAGTGAGAATTTTGGATAGCATAAGTTCAGATGATGGGAGCGATGAGAGGAGGAGTTCAGATGGAGAGAGTTTGGATAGGGGAAGTTTAGATAGTAGGTGTTTGGACAGCAGGAGTAGGATTTTATATAGGGAGTTTTTGGATAGTGGACGTTCAGATATTAGTTTGAAAAGCAGGAGTTTGGATAGTGGGAATTTTGGATAGCAGGAGTTCGGATAGTGGAAATTTTGGATAGCCGTAGTTTGGATAGTGGGAGTTTGGATAGTGGGAATTTTGGATAGAAGGAGTTTGGATAGTGGGAGTTTAGATAGAGAAATTTGGGTAGTGGGATTTTGGATAGTGGGAATTTTAGATAGCCATTTTGTGGACAATATCCCTCCCTTTCATTTCAATGGGATTCACCAGAATGAGTGATTTCACATCACAGACTTCACATCGGGAATATATTTTACAAACTGCCCCACAATGGACACCTATTTGCTTCTAAAGTATTTGCTTAAAAGTCTAGTGTGACCATGGCTTAAGTTTGGATAATGGGAGTATGGATAATGGAAATTTGGATAGTGAACGTTTGAATAGCAGGAGCTTGGATAGCAGGAGATAGTATTGCAGGAATTTGGATATTGGAAGTTTGGATAGTGAGAGTTTGAACAGTGGGAGTTTAGCTCGTGGAGTTTGGTTGTTTTTGACACATCAAACAAACATGACTTGACTCTGATTGGAAATTTGTAGACGTTACGTTTGCTCATTTTGAAAATATCAAAGCAAATTTGTTGAAAATTTGAAGCCATCTGTCCGATCTCGGCCAAATTGGACATAAATTCAAGCACTGGGGCTTTAACACGGGCTGTGAGAGAGAAAGTGTGCGGCGAGAGTTAAACACACTGCCTGCACTGTAAAGCACTTTAATTGGATCATTCAAATGCGTTTGCCAGCAGAAGCCATTTGAGATGATTGCAAACATGTGTGTGCCGTTTAAAGAGGTGTAAACGCAGAGCGTTAGAAACACAAGCTGACAGAAAACTGGAGAACCTCATGTTCCACCTCTTTTGTTTGCTTGGGAACAATCGCTTAATGGTGTCGGTGCCAGCGAATGGAGGTACAGTCGCTATCTGTCAGCACTAATTCCCATTCTCACTGATAGTACGACTGTGGTGCTACGACTGAGGGAACTTTTAAAGACAAAACTTTGAGTCCTTCTCAGCCACAAGTCACTCCAGGGCAAAGATCTACCCCCAAGCCCCCCCACCCCGACATTCATATATACTAACATCCATACATCACAGCACTGTCTGGGGGCACCTGGGGTGAAAGTGAACTCCAGAATACCACCGTAGGTTCGCTCTGCTGTAATTATACACCGGTGGAAAGCAGAGTGTGAGAGTCTCTTATTTTACTGCCCTCCTTTACTAATGCACACACACACACATGCAGAGTCTTGTAAATCATATGTTTAAGGGGACTCTCCACTGATAACAGGGATTCTATCCTACCTATCCTACAGGGGTCCCAAAATGTATAACAAATACCTTGTCTCTTTATCTGTATCTCTTTGGACTGTCAAAGGAAAGTTGCAGTTCCTGTAAACATACAGTCTGGATTTTGTGAAGACCAACAAAAGGTCCCCAAATGTCAAAAAATTATTATAAAATTTCGTTAGTTATTAAACATCAATACTCAGGACTACTAGTGTTTCAGGACTGCAACACTTCCCATAAAACTGAGACAGTAAAGCATTTACCAGTTTCAAATGTTGCAATTTCTTTTCACCACATTTAAATGATGCTTTGGTACAGAGGATACTTTTTTTTCTCATTCTTCCTGCAAACACGTCTTAGGTTATGTAACAGTACAGGGTCAACGTCGTGGCATTATTGATTCATAAGTATCCAAACATTCACTTCAGTCAGGACTAAAGGCAGGTCAGTATAGTATTGGCACCCACCACAGTTTTGCATGGCCTTGTTGGAAAATGCACAGACGTCCCTGGAAAAGATGAAGATAAAACCTGCTAAACACATGCTAAGCTGGAGCTACATTGCTAGCTGTACTGCAGTGGAGGCATTTTTAATCATTAGCTTCACAATCCCAAAGCTAATTTAATAATGTGTGTGTATATATATATATATATATATATATATATATATATATATATCTCACACTATATATATATA
>JAUZSV010334975.1:0-11564 GCA_034780495.1 Parotocinclus cesarpintoi | reverse complement strand
AATTTGGAATACGGCTGTAACATAACAAAATGTGGAAAAAGTGAAGCGCTGTGAATACTTTCCGGATGCACTGTATAGTCTGCTCAAATATTTATTGTATCTAATATCCACTAACCAAGTACCTTCATTAGGATCACTATACTAATGCTGGAAATGTTCCTCTATCTTCACATGATTGCCCAACAATTCCATGCTACATTTGGAAAGTGTTCTACTGGAATCAGATCTGGTGACTTCAAAGGCCAGTGACACTAAATCAGTGTCAACGTCATGAAAACATCTTGAGATGACTTTTGCTTTGTGACACTCACCAATCACATTATTAGGTATACTTCCTTGCTTCTACACTCGCTGCCCATTTGATCAATCCACACACTCTCCACTCACAAGTCTGCCAGGTATTTAATAAAGAAAAGTATGATGATAATCCTCATGCCTGCCAGGGCTTCCAGCATTCATTATATTTCACCAGTTCAACCTGATTGGTCAGATAAACTATTTTATTCCTGTTGTTTTAGCTCTAATCAATGCTCATTATGAGAATAGCTGTGTTACACCGTTTGAGCAAAAAGCAAAAAGGGTAATGTCTGTCACAAATCAGGCACAGCCATTTCACCTGACAATTAACATGTTCCATCATGAGAGCATCTCCCTCCAGATACTATAATCCCTGGCTTTAATGGACAACATCCCAGTTATCCCATGGTTGACAATACATAATCCAGTCATTTCCATCTATCTATGCCTTCCCCTTGCTCACCTTTTCTTAGTCCCAGTTTCCTCTAACTTACAAAGTAGCCAAAACAAACATGGACCTAGGTTTTTTATGGTACAGAAGGTTACTGAACTCCCACTGCACTGGCCATTTGACTGTATGACTGATCTGGATGAGAGCACGGTTACAGATCTGCTGTCCCCAGATGAAGATCATGGCTTTAACCATTTTAAGACCTCCTACGCAATCACTGGATTCTTCTTCTTGGAAAAAGTTCAAGTCCACAATTACACCAGGCTACAAAAGTGCCTACAACCTCTTCTGAATCCAGAAGGGCATTGAATAGAAAACCATGTCCAGTACCAACGAAGGTCATTTTGAAATTAGATCCTAATTTCTGTGAGCAGTGTATATGTCTAACTTCTTACTTTTACATACAGCCTGTGACTGCATACATCTTTGTGATATAGTCTCTGTCCTCTGTGAGTCTTTCAGCCACCACGTTTACCAGGTGCTCCACTGCCTGTTGAATCTAAATTGGGTCTGGCACTCAGCCTTGGACATCAGACAAGTAAATAAATATTTCTCTTTAACATTTATATCTTTCTCATATTTCACTTCCCAAAAATCTAAATATCTAACCAGGGCCTTGGCTCCGGTACGTTACTGACTGGGAGTGCTTTGGCCTCGGAAAGTGTTGCTGGGTGAAGTTATTGGATTTATGAATGTGGAGCCTCCCTCTATACCTAAATTACTATTACTGTTAGGATGCTGCTGCTTGCTGTTTATTGTGTAACCTTTCATTTTTTGTAATTTCTGTCACAAATTGGGTACTTCTGGTCTGCCTGCACTACCACAGACCCAGATACATTATACAAGATATATTTACTAGAAAATACTGGTATCTGCTTCAACTTGCGTGTTTTATTCTTGTTTTCTCAGTAGTGTTTAATTCAAACTTCTCTTTTTCTGCCTTTCTATGTTTCTCCTCTTATGTTTTGTCTGATTAGAAAGCATAAAGTTTTGATTATGAAGTTTCCATGTGGAAATTGTTTCGAGAATACTTTAGGGGTTAGATGGCACTGCCGTACACATCCCTATGTATGAATCAAAATGTTTTGATATTAACAATTCTCTCAGTTCATTAAAATGCAGTCCAGCTCTACAACAGGACACATCGCAGGAAATAAACTAAAACAAGCTGCTACTCAGGGTCAATATGTCCCATGCAATGCAGCATTTATTGAATAAATCTGAATGAAAAACATTCTTTCTCAAGTTCCCCTTGAGCATACATTCATTTCCTTTTGTGTGGGTTGAGGTGTTTACTAATATTGCAGGAGGACCTTAAAGATGCTGTGGCATGCTGCTTTTACATAGCAGGAACAGGGGCAGGAACAAACTGGTCTTACTGGCAACTGCCTTGGAGCCAAATCACATAAACATAGGGCTTAATAAATGTTTTATTATAAATTGGAAGATTATCAAATAGAATCGTTACATAAAAGCTTGTATCAAAAACAATATATATATTAAGAAGTTCTACAGGAATTAAATAAATAGAACATTAACTTATATGCTTTATTTTTCAATTGGACTTAACTGTGTTGGATTATAGCCATTAAACATCGAGTTTCTTTATCTTCTAAAGAAACTCTAAAGTTGCTAAAAATGTATAATCTTACAATGCCTATAGGACTTGAGCATTATTAAATTTAATCCTGAGTCAAAAAGATATTAAATTGAGAAGGAAGAACGGCACCCTTATGAAGACTTGCAGATAAGTAATATGACTTACATCACAAAATATTAAAACCACATGAAAAAATGTTCTTATTTTTAATGTAAAAGAAATATAAATGCGTATTTAAGATAATACAGTTTGCTATGGCTAGTCATGCTCAAGCTGTACTTCACTGGCATCTTTTATTTATCAAGCATGAGCTCACTGAAAACCAGCACAAGTAGAAAGAGCTGTATATTGATTTTTTACCAAGTTCAAACATCTGCTTTGCTACTAATATTAAGAAAATGAAGATGAATAGATGAAACTGTGTGCTAGAAATGCCAAAGCAAATGTAGTCGGCAGCTCTTGAGGCATTACGGACTGGCGCTGTATGACAATTTTAGGCCAACCACTCATCCAGAATCTTAATGAGAAATAACAATACTTGAGAGACATTTGTCAAATTTATTGCCGGCTCTCTCCATCACCCTACGCTCTTGCTATCAGCAAGGCAATGTAGAATCAATATCCAGTCACATTCAAGGCTGAAACTTACTCCAAACCATGTCAATTAGTGTTGTGTTGTGATTTTATAAATATATCTTTTTTACATTTGTTTAAAAGACATGATAAATGTCTTATCAGACATGTTTAGATAAATATTAAAAACAAGAAAATATTTTTTTTTGGGGGGGGAGGCACGCATTCTCCTGTTGTATTCTTTCCCAGCTTATAGGAAAAAGCAGTACTGTGACACATCAGGGTAAAATAGAATGGATACTGGGGTACGGTGTGGAACAGAAATGTTTCGGGTCAACAGATTTGAGATGTGAATGGTATTGTGAGATTGCAAAACTTTAAAGCTTCACAAAGATTTTAACACAAAAGCTTAACAACATATTTCTTAAATGGTAGCACAAAACTTTTAAACATTTCTAAACACCATTGATGAACAGAACTATATGCCCAAAGGTATGTAAACACTTTTTAAATTAAATAATTTTTAACTGTTATTTCAACAACGCCAACTGCTAAAAGGATCATAATGCAAAGGATAAAGCAATTGACTCTACAGTGACTCTCAATATTACACTTTCATAGGTTTCTACCTGCAAAACCAGTTAGTTTATAAACTTTCTGCATTTTCCACTTAAATCGGTGTCCAGAAAAACAGGTTTGGCCAAATATAAAAATGTTCTGCTGTAAAATTTTTACAGAAGCTTAAAGGCTGGTGAGGCAGTGATGGAGGGAAACACCCTATAATACTCACCAAATCTCTTATCCGCTTGGTCCTGTGAAGAGTCGCAGAAGAGCCGATGTTCAAGGCAGGAACAACCTTAGATAAGGCACCAGTCTTTCGAAGCCTACTTTATACTAACATTATGATTTCAAACGCATCATTAAATTTGTTTTTTCCACAAAGGTCTTATTATATATTGCCTCTTTGAAACGTAAACAAACCGCATAAAAAAAAATACGTTTGAATGAATAAATGAATTTAACCTCTACAAGCAACAAACTTAAAAATGACATAAACTCGGTGATAACTTTATCAGGTACACCTATAACTGCCAATGGGCAGTTTTTCACTTTTCATTAATTTATCTAGATTATATATATATATATATATATAAATAATTATATTAATTAAAATGTGAGAAATATAGAGAACTTTTGTTCCTATTGCATGTAGATGAAAGGGGCTGCTACAGTGTCACACTGGTATTCTTTAGCCCATCACCAGAGTAAGAGTTCCTGGAGCTAGGGATTAATAGGATTAACAGTGCAAACTGTTCAGTAGACAACTTCTCTGTAAATGTTTTACTAATTTCCTAATTTCTTTAACCAAACACACGCACACACACAAATACAAAACACAAATAATGTAAAGAAATTTTCAATAGTATACAAAAATTCACATTTATTTATCATTTAAGAAGTTTCAGGCTTTACATTATTTTGTGGGATTCTTATTAAAATGTCGATTCAAAAAAAAAAGAAGAAAAAAAAAAAAAAAAGACCAGTGCGGTAATGTATTCACAAAAAGATCTAAAGAATCATTAAGAATAATTTAATAAATAAATAACCAAATCTATTTGGAAGAATATGTCTGAAAATCTTCATTTGATGTTGTTAAATGTAATTGAATGACTTTCCTGCCTAAATCCGATTCATACAGAATCTTTTAAACAAGGCAAGAAAATTCAAATTTCCCCCTTAACCTGATACTTTGGTTAAGCAAACTTATTTTCCTGAACAAGCCAGGATCAGCAACATTTCTAGGCTTTGTTTCCACTCATCTCATTAATTACATTTCCAAGCACGCCATGATGTGTAAGAATAACAATTTCCTTATAATGTGTACTTTTTAACACAACAGTTTCTTCAGAATGCCTTATTTAAAGTTTTAATCAAATCTATCATTTTAATAGTTATGGTTGCTCTTTAAAATATATAGTTTATGCCATTATCCTTGTTGGATTTACTGTACAAAAGATAAGGCCTAGGGTTTGATTGCTAATGATTATAGAGAACAATCTGATCTTCATGGTAATGAAGGGCCTTAAATCCACACTACTGAATTCCTAAATAAAGTATCCCATTGGAATATCTCCATACAATCCTACCATACATCTCTGCTTAGGTGCTGGAGACTCCATTTTTGTATATAATACAAAACTGGATTTGAAATATGTGAACCTATGTACAATCTCTGACAAACATTGTATGAGCTGGAACAGGAAATACTATTATTTGGTATATATATTTTTTCCTTTTTACGTGAAATCATTCCATTGGTGTGAGTCACTCAACTGCAGCAGAATGTTCAGACATAGACATCGATGTCCATCTAATCCTGCGTTGAATATATTATACAGTCAGCACAGTGATGATTCAAACAACAAGAATCACACTGCAATCCAACCAAACTATAGCTTTCTCATCTTTGGGGAGTTCAGTGAATCATTGATGTAATTTTCTGAGTGTATAGAAGTGAAAGAAGGAAGAGAAAGTATGATCTAGAACATTAAACCATTTCCCAGTACCAGTCCCTTGTCACTGTGGCAAATGGTGCTGATTGTTTTGCAAATAAAAAAATCGTAATTGTATTAAAGGCTTGTGATGAGCTGCATTTGTCCTTCCCGTATGTCACCCTCTGGCATGCAAGATTCTTTAGGTGATTGAGGGATGGGTATTATGAAACCGTCACTGCTCCCTCTGCTCATCTGATAGTAAGCATGCAGCTGACCGGCCCCTAAGTCTGGCATGCTCTTGTAGTAGGCATCCTCATCTGTACTGTGTTTGGAAGGCGAGAGCTGCTCTGTTTGAAGGCCACTCTCAGATAAGGGCGAGTCTCTCAGGTTCACCACACTGGCATACAGGGAGTCCGAGTTGGGTGACTGCAGGTTGTGTTGTGTGGCTGTGGGCATGGTTCTCGCTCTCTCCTGTGTGTAATACAGGAGTGAGTGAGTCCGCTGGGGGATGAGTGGAGCATTCAGGTGGTGCTGGTGTGCATGGTGCAAGCTAAGACTCCCCACCATTAACTGGCTGCTTTCGCTATCCACAGGCACCAAGGACGTGGTTTCATCTACAATGGCATCATCCTTGCTGCCACTTACTCCCCCTGTCACCTTTCGGTTGGATATGTAAGGTTCGGGCCGCTGCATTTTGGTGCATGTCCTCAGGTTGCTGTGAACCAGGTCTGAGATGATCATCTTCTCAAAGGCAGCTTCATCTAGGCCGAGGACCCCATTGGCGTAGTCCCCATTCCGAAGTGAGTAGCTGTTGTTGAAGTTACCATTTAGCGGTAGTGTATCCATTGCACTTGTTTCCCTGGCATTGTTCATTGAGTGTCCTAGAACAACAACAGAACATGTGTCATAAGCCACTACTTGCACTGTATTGATAAAAAGGTTAAAAACACAAGCATTTACTGTATAAGGACAGTCAGCTCCAGAATTACTGGCAACCATGGAAAAATATGTTCGGAAAAATATATTTGTGGTTAAATAGATTAATATCACATTATAACTAAAAAAAAAGAACATGTTTTGTTTTTTTTTAAAAGGCAAATGTATCCTATCACAATTCCTTTGTATTTACTGGTATGTCAAATCCATACTTGTGGAGATTAGATTATTTTCTGAAAACTACTCCTTTACTAAATTGCCTTCAGTTATTACTAGTTCAGAATCTCATTAGCCTACAGAACCTGGTTCCAGGTGAAGTCCCAGTAACATATACTGAACTGTAGGAGCATACATGCATAATTATTTAAAGGAGTTTCAATAAGAGTCACATAATTTAATTAAAATAGCATATATTTTACTTATCATAAAGTTATTGTTATCTTGTTTATGATTAAGGTAAATAGCAAAATGAGACAAAACATGTCAGTATTTTTGCAGATGACTGTGGATGTATTATGTTTATCCCAAATAATATAATAGCTTTAAAATAACCTAATCAACACAAAATGTTAACATATTACAAACATCACAAACACACATTTCAAAGGACATTGCTAATGTAGAGCCACAGATGGGCAAGCTACGATATTAACAGAACTCATCAGTCTTCCAGATTATATCGGAGGGAGTGAGAATGGAGTTGTATGGGGAGGTGGGAGACTGAGAAAAAAGAAAGCAAACCACACATGGGCAAAAAGAACCCCCCAAAAAACCAAAGGCAGCCAAGTCTCTCACTATGAAGAAGCCAGCAAGCAACGATCCAACAGCACAACAGACAGGCAAGAGGAAAGGACTAACTTTAGACAACTCACATCATGTCTGTCTGTTCAGGCTATCTGGCCTAAGAGTAGCTGATGAACAAAAGAAAATGAAACAAAACACAAATGGTTTCATTGTAAAACATGATGTAACCAGTGACAGTCACCATAAGCAAGGGCTCAGCAAATTAAATCAGATAGACAATTAAGGGCTTCTCTCCTCATTAAATGTCACCATTCCGTTTGTTTGTTTTCAAAGCAGGGCCGTTAAGTTTGCTGTTAATTGAGTGAGGATGTGAGCGTTGTTGCCTTGGGCAGGTAAAGGTTGATCCAAAGCCTATATAGCTTTGCTCTCTCCTCACAGCATGTAGTGCCAGATTCACGTTTTTTGTTATTTTTTTTCTTTTAATGCAGAGCTGGGATGGGTCAGATACAGCCATTACTGGAATCTTTTCAGACGGAGGTCTTGGAAACAAAAGAATGGAAATAAAAGGACATGGAGGGCAAAAAATGAACATTTGTAATGCCTAGCAGGGGTCTGGGATCAAGAAAAAAGGGAGGGGTGAAGGGAAATTCTGGTAAAGGGAACAGAAAATGCAAACATAAATAGATCTGATCTAATGAAGTCATGAGCAAAGGAAATTCAAGAAAAAGAAAAAAAAAACAATTCACTTTTATTGTTTAGACATCACACCCTAAATAAGCTACACTATATTAATTAACTGTTAAAACATGAGTGATTTGCCAGGTAACAAATAAAAAGGGTTAGCTTTTACTATCAGAGTAATAAATGATTGCAGCATATTCTATTCATGTATATAGAACTTGAAATTCATTTTTACATCAGCCAGGCTATTCAGTGTGGATTAAAAAAAAAAATTTAAGCGCAAGCTTTTTTATGCATATCATATTATCAATCTTTAATAAACACATATCAAACAATGTAATGAGGGGAGAAAATATTTTTATAATAAAAATATATTTGATTATTTTTATTTTTATATATATAATTGCATCTCTGATTTAATTCCAGTAATGAACACCAGTTCAGTTGGTGGTAACAGATACCATGATGCTCAAGATGCTTAAAGAGAAGAAACCTTTGCTTTAAAATCTGAATGGAGTGGCACTTCATTTTTGGTCATATTATAGTTTTTTTTCTTCTATTTTGTGTTAGATTTTTTTTAATATTTCTCTGATTTAGTAGTTTGCATTCAAACATGTATTTAATAAATAATGTAATGTTTGTTCAGAACTCTTTATTTATGGCCAAACAATTATTTTAATCACAAATATAAAAAAACCCTTCCCAGTCGTGCAATGGACTGGCAACCCATTCGTGGTACATGCTTGTACCTCACAAAATCCAAGACAGGCTCTAGAGATGAAGAAATGTTTTATGTAAGTTAGAATAAAATAAGAAAATTATTTAATAATTATTATAGTATGCATAATGCTTAGTTTTATTACAAGATATTTTCAATTTACATTAAACAAACTTGTATTATTCAATCAAGTATTTCAAAATGAATATGAATTGATTAATTTTATTTTATTTTATTAAACAAGATAATCAGAAATGCTAATGATAAGTCAAAGAAAGTGGTTTGATTACGCAAATTAGATGCAAACTCAATTACTGTGATTGAGTAGCAAGTGATATATTCACGAGGGTGTCAAACTGGACAAGAGAGCCACATATTGACTGTTAAGTAGGGTGCATGGTCACCCAAAACACATTGACACTGATGGGGCATGGACATGATCAGACTGCCCAGCAGTCTTTTGGGATCCTCTTCATATTCATTTTGAAATATCAACTAAGTTTGTGAGCAGTGCAGTACAGTATTTTCCCTGTACATTGCTTAAAGTTTCGATTTCACAGGTTTTGCAGAAAGATTACCAGGTCGGTAGTACAGTTTATTCAGATATTCACTGATTATTTTGTATAGTTGTTTATATATACAGTTATTAAGTTATGTTAATAAAAAACTGAGACACAGTGACCATTAAGCATTATATGAAAGCAGTTAATGTTCTGTTCTTGTTAATTACTTTCAAACAACTGAACAAGGGAAATATCAATTTAATGCTTAATAATTCAATTCAATTTATGCAAACTTAATAAAGACATTAGGGTAGCTCCCAGCTCCAGTGTCCCTGGTTTAGGTCCAAACTCCGACTCTGACAGTTTCGAGTTTACATGTTTTCCCTGTGTCCATGTAGGTTTACTCTGAGAACTCAATTATCCTCTCACAGTTGGTTAATTGTTGTTTTTAAAGTGCCCTCTGTGTGAGTGTGTGCAGGTGTGTTCCCTGCGATGAATTTGTTGCCTGTCTAGGGTTGTATCTGCCTAGGCACTGGCTCTCTATAAACCCTGATCAGGATTAAGCGGTTAATACATTTAAAAAATGAATGCATTAAAGACATTATTATCATAAATTATAAATAATATATACTTTACAGTGAGGAAATTGGTGCCTTAACAGGAAATAATGTCAGGGACAATTAGTAGACACTCCTTTATAAACTAATTCTGCACAATTAGCTTTGTTAACATTTTAAGTTTAGTTTTAAGATATAATTCTTTCAATTATTTAGGGTTTCCACTTCACATGCCACTCAGTCCAGAGACCATTCCACAAATGGTAATATTTCCTGAATCCTTTGCTCAGTGAATATAGATGGTCTGAAGTGAAACCGGTGATTTTGCCCTTTTTAAAGAAAATCATGCTGAAAAAAAATTACATTTGATAGGCAAAGTTAAGTTTTACTCCCATACTTGTCTCTCTGTAGTTCACTACAGGGATGCAGCAAAAAGGAAAAAGCAGAGCATATACATAGTAAAGATTTATATCTATGTCCAAAATGTCACAGTATTGCAATGTAATAGCCTGGGCCATTCTTGTGAATTATAGTAACATGCATTTAAGTGTGTTCTAGACTTAAGACAGCAATGGACATCAATCAGTTTGAATTTGATAAAGTTTAACATTTAGCATTACTGAAGAGGAAATGCAAGAAATATCCGTTTCTTGTATTTTGGAGGAAAAGATCCTTTGTAAATTAAAATTGCAACTAAATCCCTTACAAAAATGAATCTCAATTCAATGCCAAAGCATAACGAAAACTGCATAAATATTATATTTAAAGGAAATATGTATTTGTAGTATTACCCTCTCCAATTAAATATGTAATTAGGGTATTGTATATGTAAACATGATACTGAGCTCTAAACATTGTAATAATTTCAGTACAGTTCACATTACAAATTAAACTTAAGTACTGTACATGACCTACAGTTACAATGAGAGAGTAATTCTACAATACCGAAAAGCCAGAAGTCTAAGAAAAAGGTAGAGCAATAGAGAAATAAAAAGGATTGTAGCAGCAAGCACACCTGGAGAGTTAAAAACAGGAGCTGTGGGAGAGTTACATACGACCGTTTCAGCCAGTAAGGTATTGTAGGGGTTGTTAGTGCCTTGAGGTCGTAGAAGAGGGTTTGTTAGTAGATAATTTCCCGTCATTCCTGGATCAGCAAGACAGAGGAGGAGATGTGAGTTCACAGCATGTGTATGTGGATACGTTTAAGCTTAACACTGAAACTTAAATAGAAATTAAAAATTAGAAATCTGCCTTATGTTCAAAGTATTCATTTTTTACTAAGAACTGAGTTAAATAATATTGCAATTAGTTTTTTTTTTTATTTTTTTACTTCGCTTAGATTTTTAGAATATATACCAAACATTCCAGTTAATATTATGTCAAATCTTTTTACTATTAGAGGAAAATGATTTAACTATTTAAATGGATCTTGGCAAATTTATGTGAATAATTGTATTATATCAACCAACAGTTTTTAAGCTTCTTTCTAAAAGGTTTTATGTCAGTCAGCACAAGGGAACAGAAGCATGGTGAGAGTAAAATAATGTTAGCCTCTCCTGACTCATGCATGCAAGACAATCTGCTTTAGCATTTTACAGCAAGCAAAAAGCAATGACTGAGTAACAAAACCTTACCACTTGGGTCAGCTAGAGTTGAACATCATCGTCTCACCATCATACATTTGTGCCTTGGCTAAATAATAAATGACATCTTTCTAAGTCCTTTGAATAGAAATCACTACGTCATTCTACATATAGACTAACTGATGTGGCTATATTTGTCAGGGGTAAAAGAGCTTATGGACTTGTAATCTTTAGATCTTCTTTTGTAAATGTTTTTTCTCTCAAAGCTGATGTTCGGGTGCTGGTTACGGCTCCACGCACTTAGATGTTCTTCTGGCCACCAGAGGACAGGAACTCCCTCAATTGGACATTGGACATTAGGAGACGATGTGCCGCCAAGGACCTCCCACTAAGGACTCATTTCATAATCTATTTTGTTTTATAATT
>JAUZSV010334869.1:0-11564 GCA_034780495.1 Parotocinclus cesarpintoi | reverse complement strand
TATATAATAGGATTTGTTTCGGTACTTTAGGATTTGGTCTGAATAAGCGGCTGGTCCCATTAACCGGAATCGACTGTTTTTTTTTTTTTTTTTAATTAATTACAATGTTTATTGGATGGGATTAGAAGAAAAGGTTTGGAAACCACTGTTATGCTATATAAACCTTTAACCAACCTTGTCTTTTTCAGACAGCCAATGATGCCTGCATGTAACACCAGGCTTGATGGGAAGATCTCTGCAGTAGTGGGCTGGAGTATTAAACCACCACATCACCCAAGCGTCCTCAATAAATAATGTAGACCAGAATGCTTTTAGGATGATGTAGGTCCATATACAAATGCTGGAAACATACAGTACACAATCTTTTGTGAACAGAAATCATACATTAACCCTTTTTAATCAAGTCGTCCCAACTTTAAACTGATAAATTGCAGAACTCATATTTTTAATTGAAAAAATTAGAAACTTGTATGTCTTGCATGAACATTTATTAACTGCTCCAGCACCTACCTTGAGTCTTTCATTATAAATGAGCCTAAAGTAAATGTACCGTTTTTTTTTGTTTGTGGTGGTGACTTACAGCCTTTGGTAATTGGGAATATACTATAGAGGCTGTTGAAGGGATTATTCCTCTAATCCAAATAGTCAGAAATAGAAAAGGCACTGCTGCAGAACTGGATCCTGACTAAGAGCTTTATAATTATTTTATCTCCTTCACATTTTTCTGGTTTGGACAAATTCTGTCTTCCAAGCAGACATTTTGTTATGAACCACAATAAGTATGAAGTGTTACAGAGTGGCAAGTGATGCAATGACAAGAACTGGAGATGACTGATTAGGGCGCAAGACCCCTTTCTGTTTCTGTACACCAAATTGGACTGACAAAAATGTCATTTATTAGGTACCCATGGCTGATCTGGAGACCAAAATCAATGGGGACAATGTATTCAGATACTAAGGACAGTCAGCCTGGGTGATTTGTCCCGAACACTTAAGTGAAGGGTGGTGTCTCTGGGGGGAAAGGACAACATGGTGTGATGGTGGTGTTCAGGGGAAGCCCCATTTTCTGCTTTGTGCCTACATCCATTGTTTCTTAGCAGTGAGGTGGAAGAGGAGGTCTGTCACGAGAGCTATGGGGAGGAAAAAGGAGAAAGCGAGAGGTGAAAGAGCACATCCATTCAGAAGGGGTTCATCCAAGGTATTTGGCAGGGTACCGGGAAAATACAGAACGAAAAAAAAGCCAGAGCGCTCGTATGCCCCAATTTTTTGGACGAAGAAAAACCGAAAGAGGGCTATTGTGTTTTATTAGTGCGACCAATTAACCACATTTTATTTATGAGCATTAGAGAAGCTTATCATTACAGGTCAGCCAGTCACTTATAAAAGAAAACCCTAAATACGTGATCTAGGTTCCTTTTGTAACCTGCAGGAATGCACAGTCAGACAAACAAGCTGTTACTGGACAAGATAGGGTAACAAGAGTCACCCTGTGCCCATATGCTGAAGGCAGATGGCCTGAACGTTAGGAAAGGCCGGCCCGTTCGCATGGAAGATGATCTAGCAGTGCAGATATTCAGTGAGAGGTGCAGACAGTCAACAAGCATCTTAATCTCATTTAAATTTCATTAGATATTTCTGAGAGCCATTTCCAGTGTGCGTGCCTGTGCAAAGTACTCTAGTTCTCAAACTAAGCCTTGCTGCTTTTATCCCCCAAATATTCCACTTGCCAGTTTTGGTTGAATCCCATGCACAGACCCAAGAGTAGTCCGGCGCCGTCTCACGTTTCGACGCAGGCTTGTTTTTGTTAAGACTATGAGATTTAGGTAAATCAGGCTACATTCCACGTTCATCCACATAGCAATATCTGTACTTGCTTCCATTTCTGGTAAGCATATATGGGCAAAAACAAAAAGGAAAGGTATTTGCAAAAAAAGTGACAACAGGGTGTTATTTCTCAACCCCTTTTCCGATGGCATGAATTCTGGATTCTAATTTCCTGATGAGAGACACACAACGGTATGTTGCGATGCTAGGAGTATATATTTGATCAGAAAATGAATAATGAAAGTAAATGTAAGAGGAAAAGGATATGTGATGATGACAGGGGGAAGGGGGAGCAGTGAGGGCGGAGGGAAAGAGCACTGGCTCGCCTCCAATGCTGACGAAAGCGGCTAAGCCCTCCCAGTTACCATAGAGACTGCCAGGAGCAGCTGCCAGAGAAAGGGAGCGAGAGAGAAAGAACACCAACAGGCAAAAGCAGGAGTCACAACCACAGAGAAGTCTAAGGGAGGGTGTTTGCAGAGGACAATAAAGGAAGTGATAGATAGCGATTCCGCGCAGGAGCTGCAATGGATGTCCAGACCTACTGCAGTGAACTGCCACCATGTGACCCCCAGTCATCGGGAAGGATCAGCAAAGCTGCCTTCAAGCTGTTCGGCAAACGCAGGTCTGGAAGCATCTTCTCAGTGAGGAACAAAGGAAACACCGGCAGCAAGGAGCTTGTTAGAAGTAAAACCCACGATGGCTTAACAACTGATGAGCTGTCTGAACTGGAGGACCACAGGAAAAAACAGTCAGCGAGCAACGACTGGCTTAGTAACGCTGTGGTGGAGGGGATGTCCACTGCTCCTGTTTGCAGTGCCATCACCAAGTCTTTCAGCTTCTTTTCTTTGCTGCGTCGCAATAGCACTCGTATCAGTGACAGGGCAGCTACTCTGGGGCAAAGGGGCCGTGGACTGAAGGGCTGGTTCAGCAGCATGCGCTGGCGCCGCAAACCTCCATCGAGGGACAACTCTGCCGAAATCCAGGATGTTGCCAAAGAAGCAAAAGTAGTTGATCTGATACTGTCTGGGAGTTCTCACAGTGTGGACATACTGGAGGAGGATGTAACGCTAACACTGGAACCCCTGCCACACAAATTTGAGTCGCAATCTTCAGACAATGCTGGATCCTGGAAGGAAATCGCTCTGCTGGAGTTACAGGATAGTAACGGGGAGTGTGGGAAGAGCTCGTCTTTTCTGGAGCAGCCTGTGACTGAGGGCTCTCCAGCTTCCTCTTTGCATGGAGTTCAATCGGGGGAAACTCTCAGGGCTGAACCGAGCAGCCCGATCCGTCTTACCTCCATGCCAGGTTCTATGGAGCCCAGTTCAGCTGACCCACCATCTGAGGACCGCCTTTGTTCCATGTTCACTGATGTCACATCGCTCAAGAGCTTTGACTCACTAACTGGTTGCGGAGACATCATCGCGGACCGTGAAGAGGACTCTGGGAATGGAGGTAGTGTTACCAGTGGTGGAACAGGAAGCAGCAATGGGGTTTGTGGGGGACTTCGAGTGAATGGACCAGTCACTGAAAGATGCTCTCCTGCCAAATCTCCCATTCGTACAACAGTGACTGCAATAAAACCCATCTCCCATTACACACCATCTCACCAACGGGTGTGTCCACCTTCTAAAACTCCACAGGGGAGTGGGATAGTGGCCTACATGGGTGGCGGAGAGGAAATGGCCAGTCCAGAAGGTGTGAACGATGCAGACATGCAAGGACTTTGGCATATGCTTCCACAGAAAGAGGAGAACTCTCCAGCTCTACCTCGTAGTGACCCCACAATGACTTTCCTGCCAGCACGGCAGGAGAAGCGACCTACTCAGGTGAAAGGGCTTGGACTCACTAAAATCCCTGTGAGTGGGTGCAGCAGAGCAGGCAGCAAGCTTCAAGCCACACAGCCCACTTCTCCACAGATTGATAAAGAGCTTCAGGATGTCCCACCCAGTGACGAAGGCTACTGGGACTCCCCTACACCTGGAGCGGAGGACGAGGACAGCAACTTCCTGCAACGAGACGGCCTGCCGAGGGAAAGCTGCTCTGGAGATGCACTTTACGACCTTTATGACCTCGACAGTCCCGGCACTGTTGGCTCAGACGATGACACAATTTCGCCTACACCTTCCATGGGCGAATTAAAAATGAGCCCACTCTCCCAAAGAACTTCGGCTGCCACTTCGCCCTCCTTCTGCTCCATAAAAGGCAGCACAAGTCTTCCTCGGGACTCGAAAATTCCCATCAGTGTGAGGCAGAAGCCACCTCCCCACTCCTCCAGTCAAGGGGCTCTGTCCTCTTCTGTGAGTCCCACCTCAAAAAGCCCTCCAGCAAAAACTAATGCCTCGGTTCGCACCCGTATTCCTGTCTCCAAGGTCCCCGTCCGGTCCTCAGGCAACAGGAACACAAAGATTCCACAAAACAGGAAGTAGAAAGTCCACCAAAAGGATGAATCAGATCTTTTTAGAGCCATCGCTGACAGCTTTAGGCCAAAACGAGCGTTTTATTGTTACAAACAATTGCCACTTACGTGAATCAGCACCTTTATAGATTTATCTGTATTAATGTATTGTAATATGTCACATAGTAGCCATAAAGTAATTAGTCCACATGTAGATATACAGTATGTAACATAGCATTTACAAAATCTACCCAACCCATACCCTCAAGTAAACCGGTCACATGACTTCACCGTGTATAGCAAGGCGATGATTCAAAGAATGTTCTTTAAAAATATATAATCTAAACACATAGATCTGGAAATACTTCTCCTCCTGACCCGGCAACCAACAACGTCTTTGCATCGTTGCACTCTGGGAAACACAGCTGCAAACACAGTCTCTCTGGGATTTAAAAAAAGGATTCGCAATGAGGTAACAACGAGCACTTGAAATACTCTGAACATGCATGAGTTTTATTTCTCAATTAGGTTCAGGGAGCACAATCTGTCTGCATTTGAGACACTCTTTTTTTTTTTTTTTTACCACACGAGAAGACTTTGTACGAAAGATTTTTTATAACGATTTCTTCTTCACGTCTTTCTTACTGTTTTATACAAAACGAAAGCTCACTGTGGACATTTGGATCTTTCAGATCAGTCAAATAATAACAGGGTCACGAGGAACCAATAATGGATTTGAATAACTTTCTGATTTGTAGTGCACTTGATATATGAATGTAGCATGCCATCACTTTACAACAGAAGGTCTAAATGCTCTGCAATATTCATATTTTCTCATGCCATGTGGGTAAAAAGTCGCCAGACTTCTTCCCTACGGCCGTCCGCTGGGAGACTCTTCTCTGTTCTCACTAATTTTTTTTAATCCTTGGTATTTTTAAACCCTGTATCGCCACTCTATGCTTATTTGAATTGTAACTTTCCGGTCTACTGTGTTTTTTTATTTTCCTGTTTCACTAATTCATGAATAAAAACACGCTCTGTGCCCAGGCAGTGTCTCCAGACTTGTGAGTGTCCAAATATTTCACACACCACAGCTCCAGCTGGGCTGCTAGCATGCACTGGCATCTTTACCCACACAAGCAACGTAGCTGGACATATCTTAAAACTGCAAAATTCTTTGGCTTAAAGAAATAATCAAGCACTTTTAAACCCAATCGCTAACTGCTCTAACTGTTACTTGAGTATGTTCTCCTTTACTAAACACATATAGTGGTAGTCTAAGCACCAGTGTTGGGACCAGTGATAGCTGTATTGTTGTAATTTGATTATTTGCTCGCCTTGATCAGGGTCAGCTGAGTCCAGCACCTAGACATCTTTGATGTTACATTTGTACTGCAGTGCTGGGTTACGGCTCCCTGACCAACCTCCAGTCATGCATCATCTATGGTTTCATGGTTTTATGAACTAGGGGTTAAGGTATTGAACTATGGACCAGAAGGTCCATGGTTGAAATCTGCCAAGCTGCCAATGTTGGGTCCTTGAGCAAGTCCCTTAACGTAATTGCTTGGATCTTAACAATTGTAAGTAGCTCTAGATAAAAGCGCTTGCTAAATGAAAGAAATGTAAATGTGACTCCTAGCCTGGCTGGAAAGCTCCACTCATGTTTTTTGATCAAATATTTTCCAATCTTTTTTCACTACAGACAAAATGTTAAAAATATCGTCTGTGCTATTTCCCCATACACTTCAGATGAGCTACAAAGAGTTTGGGTTAAAAATACTGTGAAAATAGAGTAAGTGAGGATTTCCAGTGGCTGGAACTTGGTTTCGGATTTGTTAGCACTGAGAGGGTTAAGAGCGGATATGTGTAGACTGAAAGCTTCAAAATGAAATCCTTGTGTCGAGCGTTTGTTGGATTGTGCATGTGTAAATACACGTGCAGGGATTTGGTGTAGTTCCACCTGATACGGTCCAATGAGAAGCACTCATACATATTCTCTCTTAGCATTACATAAAGCTCTTATGTAATACTATAATATTCTTCGGTGACAGCGTGCCAGAGACGTCGTTTAGTGGTTGTGTGTGCCTGGCACTGTAGCTACCACGCTTTTTAAAAGCTGTGCTTAGGAGTTAATTGGGTCATTGTATATCCAGCTTGCCAGGCATTACCCTGATTAATTGTCTTTCATTAACCTCCATTTGTGTGTGTGTGTGTGTGTGTGTGTGTGTGTGTGTGTGTGCTTCTATGCATGTTTGTGGGGGCTGAGCCTGCGAGAACGTGTGTGACTAATAGTGGGATGCCCCAGATTTCTGAACAGAATGAGACAGAGAACTCGATAGAATAATTAATGTAGTTCTCGTTACTGGAATGAGATAAATATGAGAAACATCACGAACAGCATATTATCAGTGTTAGACATGCCAGATGGGTTTCTCCTGGCACATTAAAGATTCTTCGGTTTGTCCACACAGAGTAAACCCTAAAAGGCTGAACCATACAAAGGTTTCAAATACAAATTAGTAACCCATCAGTTTTTAAGTCAATTTGGGCATTTAGGATTAACAGCTGCTAATGTATTTTCCAAAGACTTTACCCACAGGCTGTGAAAGCAACCCAATTTCTTACCCAAATCATCCATCCAAATCACCCCCACCACCACCACCAACAACAACCAACTGCACATTATCACTTTGTCACTGGTCACTGTAATACCTTTGTAGTCTGTATATATAAATTACTTGTATATATTTTTTTATCTTAATTTCTTTGCACTATTTTCCATTGTTTCTATTTCTTTTTGTACTATGCTGCCTGAGAGTGGAGTCTACTCTAAATTTCACTGTTTTAACTTTGTTTATAAAATTGTTTTCGACAATAAATTTATTCTATTCTATTCAAATTGTGGGCCAGTCAGATGCCAGGGTAGGACATGTCACCTAGCTACTCTTCTGTTTCTCAGACAGCCACAGAATTTCATATTCAACTAAACTGTGTGGAATGCCCTCCTAGCAAGGGTCGACTTCCCATGGTTAGATTTTATTATTATTATTAGATCTGTGTATTAAGGGATTGTGTCCCAAGCCATGCAATGTTTAGGAGCCACTATTGTGAATCCTGTTACCCATCTGGGCAAAGGGGAAGGGAAACTGTTGCTCATTGTCATTAGCCTCATACCCCACCTGGGCACCAGACAGGCACCATTGGGCTCAAGCTGCGACTCAGCTACTGGCACATAGGGAGGCCCAGTTAATGAGCTCCTGCTGGAAAAAAAAATCAGTATTAGGGCCAAAAATGATCAGCCAGGGGATCTGAGTACTGCTGTGTAGGAGAAATCTGTAGGAGAAATCTGAAATTCTGATCTGTTGTCAGAATCTGATCATGTGTGTTGTGTGTGTTGTGGGGGGATTGAGTTAATGTGATTTATGAGGCAGGATCTTATTTGTTTACAGTAAAAAAAGAAGTTACAGAAGACTGGGCTAAAGAGTGTGAACGAGCTGGAGATCTCTATTTCAGTTGTTCAGAACTAAACTGACCACCAGTTTTAGATGAAGCTTGGGAGAAACTGCAAGTGACCTTACATTAAACTTTTGATGGTCCATGAGATTGCACTCGTTTAAGAATTTTCTTGTTCTTAAGACACTTTTTGTATTCCGGTCCCTGATAAGAATCTATACTGTTGACATAAATTAGGGAATGTTTCATATGGGGATGTTTTGTGAGCAGTGTAGTAGCTGTATCACACTGATCGAAAAGCATCATACCCCTACTTAACCACCTTCTCCTTACACCACGTCCCAAGTGTAGAGCACAAAGAGGGTGCAAACTGATTTAAGCCCAACATTTTCTGCCCTGTTGCTTTGCCTGAATCCACTCAGAGGACATTTTATAAGAGGAGGGCATAGTCAGTGAAGTACCCATAACCTAATGGCTAACCTCTGTGTGTGTGTGTGTGTGTGTGTGTGTGTGTGTGTGTGTGTGTGTAGGGTGTTTGATGGGGGTTGTTGGGTCATTTAAAACACGTACCCTTCTTTCACACACTGGTCCCGCTACGCAAATCTCCATGGCAACCTGAGTAGGTCATCCAATAAGAAGTGGAGGTGGGATTTGGGGAATGAAGCAGCAATGTTGAATATGAGGAAGCTGATTGTGGGTCTGGTGCAAAATGTGAGAATGTTTCTATCCACGCAAATACACAGAGATATCACTCCGATTATGATTTCTCACTTTTTGCAGCATTCTCAGGAGATCAGCACACCACATGCGAGAAAAACTTCGCTCTTTTGCTCACCACTTGTCCACAGACGTTTTCACGGTGTTGTCATTTCCTGTGCTGGAATGTAGGTCTAGCCACTTTCACGCTATTGTGACGTCGTTGTTCATCCTTCATCAAGTACCCTGCTCAGAAAAATGTAAGGCAAAACTGAGATTTTTCATATATTTTCAGTATATATGGCGCTTGCATTGAGTGCAAAACATTTCAGGATGCATTCATGGCGTAACCTTTTTTGCACAGACCGTGCAGGATAGCGTGTGAAATGGTACAGACGGGCGCGTTTCTTCTGAGCTGTTTGTACTTAAAGCTGAGTGCACAGGGAGGAAATGTGGAATCCAAGCCTCTATTCAATTAATTTAACTGTTCATCCATTTTCAGTAACCGTTTAACATGGGCTGGGCCGCAGCTAAACCACCTGACACAAGGCCGGAAAATCTGCTAGGTTCTTAATTGCAGGATAACACACATTCAATTAAACATTCACACCTGGGGGAGCGTTAGAGTAACCTAATCACACACTGGTAGGTGTTTTCTGGTTGTCTTGGAGTGAAATTAATTTGTGAATAAAACAGATTTTTACCCATCATTCATGACCCGTCCTCACCTATGGCCATGAGAAGGGTCAAAAGATATTGTTTATTTCTGTTACTCTTGTTGTGAAGCGTCCTTGGGTTTGAGAAAGGTGCTAAATAAATTAAACTTAGGCCAGACTTTTTTATTGCTTGTTTCGCGGATCTGCCTCCGATCATATTTGATGAATACAATATATATATATATATATATATATACAGGGGTGCACATAACTTTTTTAGTGAGTTACTCATGTGAGTACCAGCAAATAATGTTTGGTACTCACCTCATCCGTGATAAGTCTTAAAAGTCCTCCTCACTATCCACCGCACTGTCGCCCCCATTGTCCTCCTCAGTGTCGCCCTCATTGTCCTCTGCTTCAGCATCCTGTGTGGCAGATGATGCTGCTGCTGTAGATGTACTTCCTTGCCCTTGGTTGAGCCTATGGTTGGCTGTCTCCATCCACAGGTCAACAGCTGGCTTTGGGTTAAATGTCTCTGTGGTCTCCTTTGACAGGTGGATGTGCATATGGGCTGAGAGACGAGCATGTGACAGGCGGGATCTGTATTTGTTTTTGATTATGTTAAGATGTGAAAAACCTCTCTCACAAGCTGCACTGCTCAAAGGCAGTGCAAGAGACAGCTTAACCAGCTCTTTGATGTTGGAGTAAGCATCCGGGTTACTTGGATTATTTACTATTTGGACTAGATCATACACAGAAGATGCTCCCAGCCGTTTTGCTGCCTGCTTTAAGCGCATCCATTCTGTCAGAGTGATGTTTTTATTGAGCTGCAAGATGGCCTCGTATTTTTGGAGAATGTTGCAAATTGTTGTGTTTCCAAAACTGTGGAGGCCTTGCATTTCCTGAGGCCAGGTTGAAGGGTCAAATACTAAGAAGTGATCACATGACTTAAGGGAGTCATATCTAGTTTCAAACTCTTTAATTAACCCACTGAGTAAGTCTGTCTTGTCTATGTCAGCCTCAGCATTAGAAACAGTCTGTGCACTATGGTCTCCAGCATCCAGCATAAGTTTGAATTGCCCAATGGCCACCATGAGTTCGTCCTTACATTCCCCTATGGTCAGCTTTTCTTTCTGAAATCTGATTGATGTGGTCTTCAAAATGTTGCCAATGTCAACCATGTGTGTTAGAAAGCATTGAAAACGCTCTGTGCAGATATGCTGCAAGTCAGGGTTATCACTTGTAGCCAATTGCATTTTAATGGCTGGCAATAGTCTTGATATTTTTAACAGTACTTCGTGCCGCCATGCAGACCACCTAATATTATGAAACTTTCCCAATTTCACAAAGGAGATCCCATTTTCTTCACATAGCTTCTGCAATGCAGCCGTTTTTTTCGCACCACCTTTCTGTAAATAAAACTGCAGCAGCCTGACCACAGACTGATTGAAGGTGTTGCAGTACGGAACCTTGCGGTCAGCTGATTTTGCGCAATTCTCCAGTGTGTGTGCAGTGCACAGAACGTGCACAAGATTGTCTCCAATCGCAACTAGTCCCTTTAGTTTTGGCACAACGCCGTTGTACACCCCGACGTTAACAGCTGCGCCGTCTGTGCACACAGCGACCAACTTTGTTCTCCAGTCGTCCAAGCATGCGTCCTGAAAAAGTTTTACAAGCCCATCTGTAATTGCCTGTGCGGTGCGGTCGGCACCCAATTCGACCAATCCGAGAAAGTCTGACGAAAACTCTCCATTGGTGGATACTGACACAACGTACACGATTTCCTGCTCAGTTTTTGTGATGTCTTCGGACCCGTCAAAAAGCAGTCCCCAAAACTGAGCAGCCTGCAACTTTGCTCGTAGCTCCCTGCTGATGGTATGCGCTATGCTCTGCATAATCCTTGTGCCCCCTTCACGTGAATGATAAGCAGTCCCAACATTAACTCCTAGCCGCTTCAGCAACGGAATATCCTCCGCAAATGACGACATGGGACGGGTGTGTTTCGCTTTATGGAAAGCAAGGAGAAAAACGTTAAAAAGGGCTTGCCTTTGTTGATCAGTAAGCTTGTCTCGCCATCTGCTAAGTGGACGACTTGCCATGTCTTCTCGGCTAGCTTGTTTATTAGCAATGGCTTGCGCCACAGTGGCATGTTCCTTGCTCTTTTCGTGTTTGTTAAATAACGGATGATTGAAATTCTTCGACCCTTTATAAAACGCACCTGTTTTGTCTGCTAGCTGTGGATGGGAACGGCAAATCTTGCACCACATTTCTGTTCGCTCATCATTAGCCTCAAGCCATGGCACTTCTTGCAGCCACTTCTCCGAAAAAAGTCTTTTCTTCGGCTCTGGCTCCAGTTGCTGTTTCTTAGTTGGGGGCGAAACTCCAAAGAAGCTGCTTACTGTTGTCTGTTTCTTCTTGGACATGTTTGACTATAATTACCAACATTTACCGATGTACACTGGCGACTTGAGCAGTCATGTGAAATATTTCAGGAGGGATAGTCAGTACTCAAGAGCGCGGTAGTGACCCAAGTGGCAGTA
>JAUZSV010334764.1:0-19242 GCA_034780495.1 Parotocinclus cesarpintoi | reverse complement strand
GTAACATATTAAATGTTTATTAAACCTTTATTGTGCGATTTACACGTATAGAGAACGTACAAACAAGAACTACTGTTGCTTACGAAGTTTGTTCATTAAAAAATACATTTTCAAACAAGAAATGTTTTATTACGCATCTCAATATGCTCAATATTACATACTGTACTCGTTTTTTGGTCCAATTAAGCGGAATTTTGGTCCAAATAAGCGAATAACATTACACGTAAATAATAGGATTTGTTTCGGTACTTTAGGATTTGGTCCGAATAAGCGGCTGGTCCCATTAACCGGATTCGACTTCCCTTGTTGAACTCATCGTTTCTAACCTTTGATTGGGGGCATCTGGTGCAGTCGAAGGGCTTTAAGGCGATCTGGAGTAAAGGGTTGCTGGTTTGAATCCCATCATAAGTTAGAGTTGATTGATGTTGCAGGCAGTCGGCTTCCATCAGCCTGGAAGTGTGAGGATCGCCTCGACTCCGGCCAGAGTGGACGAGATGAAGTACCAGATGACCCGCACTCACTGGCACCCCACGCCACAGTTCCTCATCAAACCTGAGAAGGTGCAGGAGCTGTTTCCCCTGCTCAACATGGACAAGGTGACATTAGAAGCCGGACTACTTTTCATCCCTCTTGGAGCAGGAACCTGTGTTGGTTCACGGAAGAAAACGGTGTCGTAAAAATGCTTTTAGAATTCATCGTGATTGTCTCTCTCAGGTTCTGGCAGGTCTTTACACACCTGGCGATGGACACATCGATCCGTACTCTCTCACCATGGCACTTGCCTCTGGTGCCCGCATGTACGGTGCCCAGATCTACCACCCTGCCCCGGTCACTGGTCTCACCCCCATGCCTGATGGAAAGTGGGACGTCCAGACGCCTCACGGGACCATCCGCGCCAATCGTATCGTCAACGCTACGGGTAACACACTCATCTGAAAGGCACACTAGCCTGATAAAACAAGTCTGGATTTAAAGCACCGTGCCCAGGGTGGATTTTTGGGTCGATATTGGGAAACAAACACAGGGCAACAGGAGGGTATTTAACCGAGTTTTTTAAGTGAGGAATCAATTGAAATGGATTGGTTGTAACTGGTTGGATCCGGTCTCTCTCTGTGCAGTTCTAATCTCTCCGTGATAATATTTACCCAAGAGCATTTATGCTTAAACACGCTCTGTGTTTGTGTGAGAGTTTGTCGGGGGCACAGTACAGGCAAAAGGTTAGATGGGGTAATAATATTATTATTTTATTTTCATGAGCGGTTTAGTAGGAATCACTAAAGCTTGACTTCAAACAGTTTCAGAAGTTACAGAAGCTCGAAAATGTAAAAAGGATTCATTTTCATTTAAGTTCAGTTACATTCCTGTTGAGGCACACAAAAGATATTTATTAACTCCTCTCAGAACGGAGGGAGTCACGTAGACTGGAATTCAGGTTAAATCGGTTACCGCGGTTTACGGTGTAAAAATCTTCAGTAGTGACACAACAATAATACAGCGAAACAAACATTATTATTTGATTAGATTAGATTATATATACAGTACAGCCGAAGTGGCAAAAAGTGTTACTGGCACAGGGTACCAGTCCATTGCACTCATTTCCGACCCTTTAGAGACACCAACTGACCAACCATGTTTGGTATAATGGGAATGCATCTGATTACTGTTAAAGAAATCCTACCTCTAATACTGGTCTGTTTGCCAGGTTTCTGGGCAAGGGAGCTCGGACAGCTGGTTGGGTTGGAACACCCCACCGTACCCGTCCATCACCAGTACGTCGTGACGGCGACCATTCCTGAAGTAAAGGCCCTGCAGCAGGAGCTTCCAGTGATCCGGGACCTCGAGGGCTCGTACTACTTACGCCAGGAGAGAGACGGCCTACTCTTCGGCCCCTACGAGAAGGAGGAAAAGATGGTCCTGCAGGACTCCTGGGTTCAAGATGGAGTCCCGCCAGGTGCAGTACAGCGCCACCCAGTGGGGGTTTGTCGTTTAAGATTGTATTTAATATGTCCTGGCTGTGTAAAGGATTTGGTAAGGAGCTGTTCAATTCGGATCTGGACCGTATCATGGAGCATGTGGAAATGGCGATGGAGATGGTTCCTGTCCTCAAGCATGCCGACATCATCAACATCGTGTCTGGACCCATCACATACACCCCGGACCTGCTGCCCATGGTTGGGCCACACCAGGGACTCCGGAACTACTGGACCGCCATCGGGTTTGGGTAAGCACACCTCACGTGGCCCTCGTTCACATGTGGTCGTATCCAGTTTGACCTTTAGTCCTCAAGACTGGGACATGTTCAGTTTAGTCCATATGCACTGCTCACAAAAGTTAGGGGATGTTTCATTTATGCGAGCAGTGCACATGTTAGACGCACTTTAGTGGAAACCCGGGGTCGAGTCCCAGAGGTACAGCTGACTGTGTCTGAGGGAGACCAGGACCAGCAAGACGATCATCTGCCAGTATAACAAGCCGGGCATCCCATCCCAGTGAAGTCCCAATGAGTCAGAATCCCAGTGATGACTGAGACGTGTGTTACATAGGCATGATTGGCTGGGGAGTGCCTGAGGGAGGGGAGTCCAGACAGAGAATCGTACTCCTTGGTAATTAGAACTGAATGATTTGGCATCTTGATTCTTGATGTTATTGATATTGATGTTTCAGGTACGGCATCATTCATGCTGGTGGGGTCGGGAAGTTCCTCAGTGACTGGATCATGAGCAGTGAGCCCCCTTACGATCTGATCGAGTGCGACCCGAACCGCTACGGCAAGTGGACCACTGCACCATACCTGTGCGCCAAGGCCAGAGAATCATACGGGTTTAATAACGTGGGTAAGAAACCGTCCATACGTCCATCCCGGAGTATGCAAGTAATTTTAGAATGGGGGCTAAAACCATTATGCGCCCCCTAGTGGTTAGGACATCTCTCTCTCTCTCTCTCTTGGGCAGTGGGCTATCCTAAGGAGGAGCGTTTTGCTGGTCGCCCTACCACTAGGGTCAGTGGTCTTTATGACCTGCTGAAGGACAAATGCTCCATGGGCTTCCACGCTGGCTGGGAGCAGCCACATTACTTCCACAAACCAGGAGACAACGTGGGTTACAGGTACGGCACAATTGCATGTCCACACACACGCTGGGATTCATGGGTAATTAAGGTCATGGTGGCTAAAATGAATCCACATACAGAACACATAAATTCACCGCATGATATAAACGCATCTGACACATTTGGCTTTCCACATCTGGCAGACCCAGCTTCAGAAGGACAAACTGGTTTGAGGCAGTCGGTCGCGAGTGCAAGCTGGTGATGGAGAATGTGGGCATCATTGATCTGACACCGTTTGGCAAGTTCAAGGTTGAAGGGAAGGATGCCCACCGGCTGCTGGATCGACTGTTCGCTAATACCGTACCGAAGGTGAAAGACACAGAGGCAGATCTGCCGGATTTTTACTGTACCCGAATCATTTTTGAATGTTATCCGGTGTGGGCGGTTGGGTGACCGTCGGGTGGACCTGGCATCAGTTAGATCAGATTGGGTGTTACACGGGTACAATTGGCCAGTTTTGAAAGAATGCTCTGATTATTATCCTTCCCTAAACTCTTTGTCCACAAACATTTGGCTTTGGTTGTAACTCATAAAAAAATATTTTCCAACACTGAATCTAATATTTATCGTTCTGCATCCCTGATATTGCTGATGCGGGTTAAATGGTGATTTTAATTTCCCTGGTCTTCCTCTGTTTGTTTTGTTTGAGTTATATATGGGACTGTGGTGGCCTAGCGGTTAAGGTACTGGTCTCCTGACCTGATGGTCCTGGGTTCATATCCCACCTCTGCCAAGCTGTCTCAGTTGGGTTCCTGAGCAAGGCCCTTAACCCACCATTGCTTGAATTGTTGGACTTTATCAGTTGTAAGTCGCTCTGGATGAGGGTGTCTGCTAAATGCCGTAAATGTTTTGCGTATCTAACACTTCAGGTGGGTCTGACTAACATCAGTCACATGTTGACTCCGAGGGGCCGGGTGTATGCCGAGGTCACCATTACCCAGCTCGCACCTCGAGACTTCCTGCTAATCACTGGCTCAGGATCGGAACTGCATGACCTCAGGTCGGTGTCTGACTGGATTTGTTTTTACTTTCGGAAACGCTTCTGACTTTGACTTAACAACCTCGCTGCTTTCCAGATGTTACCATAGTCACATCTGTTATATTGTACATACGAGGTTATTTTCGCACCAAAACTGAGGCTGAAAACATCGAAAGAAGACACGGAAGATCAGCCAAATAAAACAGATCCACAAAAAAACATATCAGGGCCGCCAGATTTGAAAGAAAAACAGGCAGGTCGATGAAAACAAGACGTTCAAACGTTGTTTACCTGCTTGAACTTAAACAAAACGGAAAAGGATCAGGGAGCAACTACATTTTAGAAACAAGCCCCAAACAGGCCAGGTTGTTACGGTCCATACCTGTACATCAATGCCTTTCAACGATTAAACCCTAAAAAAATGTATCCCTAAAATAATGACTTACAGAACAAAATGTTGACTTTCTCCACACACTTGTATTCCATTACTCCTTCCATAGATGGATCGAGAGAGAAGCAGCTGATGGAGGTTACGACGTGGCCATCACTAACGTAACTGATAGCATCGGGGTGCTGGGATTGGCAGGTCCGAACTCCCGTAAAGTCCTCCAAAAGCTCACCAGTGCAGACCTGAGCGACAGCGGCTTTAAATTCCTCCACTGTAAATCCATTGAGGTGGCAGGCCTTCCTCTCCGGGCCATCCGGATATCTTATACAGGTACCGCTTCTGATTTTAAAGTTCATTAAACGAGAGGAGCCCAATCTGACTCACTAGAACAAGTTTAATTAGTGTGTGCTGAGATAGAGTGTAGTTACAGAGCAAATATAATCACTATTCATGTGCTTAAAATAGAGCAAACGTTCTGGAATCCTTTGTACAAGTCTGTGTGTGGTGACATCATATAAACCACATCCTTTTGTAGATAAAGTGTGTGTGTGTGTGTGTGTGTGTTAGGTGAGCTGGGCTGGGAGCTGTATGTGGACATGCCGAAGCTGGCAGCAGTTTATCAGGCAATCATGGAGGCTGGTGAAGAAGAGGGGATAGATAATTTTGGTACTTACGCCATGGGCTCGCTCAGGATGGAGAAGGGCTTCCGAGCCTGGGGAGCTGAGGTTTGTCTCTCTCTCTCTGTCTGTCTCTCCGTCTGTCTCTGTCTCTCTCTCTCTGTCTCTGTCTGTCTCTCCGTCTGTCTCTGTCTCTCTCTCTGTCTGTCTGTCTGTCTGTCTCTCTTTCTCTCTGTCTCTCCGTCTGTCTCTGTCTCTCCGTCTGTCTCTGTCTCTCCGTCTGTCTCTGTCTCTCTCTCTCGCTCTCTGTCTCTCCGTCTCTCTCGCTCTCTGTCTCTCCGTCTCTCTCGCTCTCTCTCTCTGTCTCTCTCTCTCTCTCTCTCTCTCTCTGTCTCTCTCTCCATCTGTGTCTGTCTGTCTGTCTGTCTCTCTCTCTCTCTTTCTCTCTCTCTCTTTCTTTCTCTTTCTCTCTCTGTCTCTCTCTCTTTCTTTCTCTCTCTCTCTGTCTGTCTCCCTGTGTCTCTCTCTCTCTTTTTTTCTATCTCTCTCTCTTTCTCTGTCTCTCTTTCTCTCTCTCTAATCTCACTGATACCCTAGAGCGATTTGACTCAGGCTGATTGAATTGAACACTGAATTGAAAGACGCTCAGGTGATCGTTACGTGTTTTGTGTGCGCAGATGAACTGTGACACAAATCCTCTCGAGGCGGGTCTGGATTACTTCATCAAACTCAACAAGGTGGATCTCATCCACGCATCTTCTGACTCTTATCACATCTATGACCTCTATCACACTGGGATACCAAAGCTTGTACCTGCACTAATCTGACTGCGTGTGTTTCCAGTCTGCAGATTTCATTGGGAAAAAGGCACTACAGGAAATCAAGAAAAAGGGGCTGAGGAGAAAGTTAGCGTACCTCACCGTAGATACAGACGACATCGATCCCGAAGGCAACGAGACCATCTGGCATGACGGGAAGGTAAATGGACATCCAAATAATCAGTTATATCAGGACAGTGCAGATGCACCGGTCTCGACTGGTCTGGAAAACAAATTCTGAGTCAGTCTCACACCGAGCTTAAGTCCAATGAACGAGACGACTGGGGTTTAGACTCGGCTTGTCATGAAGCAGCATTAAGAAAGAGCCTGCTGGTAAAGTAAAATGTTACGTAAAGTAACATTATTTGTTCTGACAATTGTTAACATGGCCTGACTGTGACAGGTCACTAGTCATCTTCTAGTCCAGTTCCAAAACCCACATGACCCTTCTGTGCTCTTTCTAGGTGGTTGGAAACACAACGTCTGGAGCGTACAGCTACTCGATTCAACGCAGCCTAGCTTTCGGATATTTACCCATCAGCTTGACCACCGTTGGCCAGAAGGTAGAGGTGGAGCTCCTGGGGAGGAAGTATCCAGCCACGGTAATCCAGGAACCTCTGGTCCTCACCGAGCCCACCAGGACACGCTTACAGAAGAAAAAGATCTCATGAAGGACCAGACCCTGGTCTGTTTGAGGAACCGGATCTGTTGCTGGCGCTTATCTGTGACCTTTATTTTGGGCTGAAGAGGACACAGTTCCATTCTTCTTGAGATACAGAACATATGCGATGCAATGAGAACCTAAAAAAAAAAAAGGATTTGATATGATCTCACTTGATCTGCCAAGCCTTGGGGAAACATAAGACAAGGAATTTTACAAATTAAATGTTACTTTTTTATAGATCAGGATAGGAATGGATAAGATCGATGTATTGAATGTAAATAAATGCAGCTGGTAGTGGATGGCATTGCTGTAGACAAGGGGTGTGAGATTTCCAATATCGCTTTAACATGTCAGTATTCATATTAAACGGACAGCACCAAGACCAAAAGGTAAAAGCTGTACAAGCAAAGAAAATCACGACATTACATTTTTACCCTTTCATTTTTAGGGTTGCCACATCTCACATTTTTGTCCATACTGTCTGCTTTGGACATGCCATTCTCATGTAGATGCAACAACAGTCCCATTTGATTTTAAGACTTTATACGAAGCTGCGTGCTTCAATCTGAGCTCATTCGGTGAAGTGGTTAGACACATTAGCCTAAAATAATTGCCCATGTCTGAGGGAGAGTTAGAATAAGGATCACCTCCTTCCCAAAGTAACATCAACACATATCGAAAACATAGTCAAGGACGAAATCTGGCATCTCAGAAAGAGAACTAGCTTTAAAAATCATTTCGAATTAAAGTTCATGGCAGAATCTTATTCTAACATCAAACGCCCTACTCTGTGTAGGAAGCAGAGGCCCTAAAAAAGCTAACGTTCTGAAGAGTTCAAGACTTTTCCTGTCATGTGATCAGCTGTTGTATTTGTTGTTGAATGTAATTTAAAAGTCTTCGATGCATTAAATCCTCCTGTAAATGTGAAATGTTTACTCTTGTTATGATTTGCTGCTCTTTGGATTAACTCATTACTGTCTGTGACTTTGATTTATCACGGATCCTGACGTAACACGCGGGTCATTGGAAAAGCTTTGGCCAAGTGTGTAATACCATTTTCAAATACACACTGTACACGCTAAAACTACAAGATTTTAATAGGGTAAAAATTCTGAAGGGTGCCTTTTTTGAAACTACAGTAAAAGAGCCACTCGTGGCCCACAGGACCATTCGGACCTACCATTGGAATAAACGCCAAGAAAGTGGCCACAAGAGGTCGCCCTATTACCAAACACAGATCTTTTATAGAGGAGTACAGAAGTCCTAATTTGAACATTTATAAGAACGGGATCATGTGATTAAGGAAAGACAACCACTAGAGAAAGAACACTATAGGGATAAAGGCGGGAAGGCTTGTCAGGAACTGTATTGGATTTTGGTACCACAATGGATTCATTTGATTTTGAGTAAAGACACAATATGACTTCCTTAACCCAGACTTTAGGCATCCCAGATAATCCACATTTTACTTGAGTGAACATATTTATGGTTCATTTAAAAAATCCTGATTCTGCAACATATCTCAGGCTTTCAGAAAACAGTAACATGGGGTAACTTGGAGCAGAAACACCTACCTCCACAGGCAGCTAATGGACCAGCATTGGGAACCAGCACTCTACAAACTCTGAATGCCTCATGACCCAAATGAGCCTCCGAATCATTTACTGACACCACAAGACCAGGCTGTTGCACCTCGTAAAGTTTCTGGTCACAACAAGTGTGGATTTGCCCGATGGCCACACTGTCGTCGGGAGGGTGGGGGTAGGTACTGGGTCTGTGATTGTCTCGTGGCCTGACCAGTTAACCTCGTGTCACAAAAACCAAACGGTGTAGCTGAAAAAGAAAGTCGTGTTTGCAAGACATCAAAAGATCTTTCAACTCGTACAAAAAGTCCAAGCATTTGTTGTTTAAGACCCTAGCAGTGGAAATATGGACCTTCTGTTCCAGTAGGTTAACTTCTGCTCCACCATGGCCACATACGTCGTTCTTTATTTTCAAAGACGTAATATTTGTATTCATTAATAACGTCAGTTCGACCAACTTTGCCTTCGCAGCAACTTTGTACGCAACTCCACCTTAAAACCTTTTCATAAGGAGACTGTACGACCAGGGCTGGACGTAGACAATGTAATGTGGTTGCCCATGACCCAGAGGAGACCCGAGGAAGGAGCCAGAACATCTGCACAAGGAGGAGCTCTGTGGGGTTCATCAAACAGCCGTACTGAAGCACGAGCAGCGCCTCTGCTGCAGAAACTTCAGCATCCTTGTGGGATATTAGATTGCTCTGTGAGGTCATAGACATTTCGTTCGACCGAAATCTGACATGATGATGGTATGAACGTGCCTTGATATATTAGTAGCGCCGTGTTTTCTCATTGCTCATCCAGACTCGTCTTTGTAGTGAAGTCTGTGGTGCCACCAAAATATTTAAAGAACCTACGCAGTGGGATTTTCATAATGCTCATCTAATTGCACGCTCTTCACTTTCCTAGACTTGAGGTTTGTCCTCTGTCTGTCTGTGGGGCCTTGGCTAATCTCCACCCTCTAATAACAGGCCACACAGTTTGGTTTCCACTGCAGATCTGCCAGACTTCAGGCAAATAAATGATTTTTCTCCAAGAGTGATAGCGGAGACCTCCAGCCATGCATGCCAAGTCTAATTTGGCAGGATCCAGACACTTTCCAGTTTTCCAGGATCCAGTTCCAGTTTTCATCATTTCAGCTTATCTTTTACTCAATAATTATGTACCAGTGATTCTGGATGAGGGCTGATCCAAAAAACGACGATGGTCAGGTCCCAGTATGAAGGCCTCATGGTGAATGGATGCTCCGAGTGTTAGTGTGATAGTCTGGGGATCCATCAAATAAAACAGTCGGTCAAACATAGTAGTGATACGAGGGGCACGAACAGACAATGCAGCAAAATGCAAAGGACATACAGTGGTGAGAAAAAGTGCTCATTTCCTGTTATTTTGCATGTTTGTCACACGGAACATCAAACCAATTTAAATAGTAGTCAAAGACAACACAAGTAAACACAAAATGTAATTTGTAAATGAAGGTATTTATTATTAAGGGAGAAAAAAAAATCCAAACCTACATGGCCCGTGTGAAAAAGTGAAAACAAAACAAATGAAAAACAAAACAAAGACTTTGGAGTGGCCTAGTCAAAGTCCTGACCTGAATCCTATTGAGATGCTTTGGTATGACCTTAAAAAGGCCGTTCATGCTCGAAAACCTTCTAATGTAACTGAATTAGAACAATTCTGCAAAGATGAGTGGGCCAAAATTCCTCCAGAACTCTTGGTTGCAGTTGTGGCTCCTAAGGGTGGCCCAACCAGTTATTACGTTCACTTTTTCACACAGGGCCATGTAGGTTTGGATTTTTTTCTCCTTTAATAATAAACACCTTCATTTACAAATTAAATTTTGTATTTACTTGTGTTGTCTTTGACTACTATTTAAATCGGTTTGATATTCCGAAACACTTAAGTGTAACAAACATGCAGTCATTTATAACATCGTTTTTAAGGATGCCTTTCCTTTTGGCCTTTTCTGGATATTCACTAAACAATATATACACAGTCCATATGAGGGTTAAAGTGCTCTGTGAACTTTGCCCTTGGATTGAGATGCGTAAAGCATAATTTTTAGTGGTGGAAAATAGAATCTGATATTAGGGATGCCATGCCTTTTGTGTTCTACTAAAGTCTCAGGTAAAAAGCAGCTTTATTAAATATCCTTATGATTTACATGATGAATTGAACAGATTCTGCACAGCAGAAATGCAGTGGGCCCATGGGTTCCAGACGGTTAAAACATTTATAGAGAGTAGAGACAACTATGACTTTTGATTTAGAAACAGCTAACGGAGTGGAAGGAACATCTAGAAGTCTGTAATGGAGTTCTGTCAAGGTGCAGCCCATCATGCTGCAGATTATGTGGTTATCTTTAGAATCAAGAACAAGTTAAAAAAGTGAGCCACTTAATCACAAGAACAGCTGTATTTCAGGTACAGTTGGATCCCACAATTCGGATCTCCCTTCAACAAATAGTTTGATATTTAAAGCCCTATTTCCTAAATTTCCTTTCTTGTCAATGTCAATGTCAATTTTTTTTAAAGCACATTTTAAAACAATAAATGTTGACCAAAGTGCTGTCCAGTAATAAATTGGCAGGACATACAAACAAACAAACAAACAAAAACACAACATTAACTCTCAGCTACATTAAAAACCAAAGAATAAAAATGAGATTTTAGATGGGATTTAAAAACTAGCAGTGTAGGGGCTAGCCTAACATGAAGTGGCAACTTATTCCATAGTAGTAGGCCAATGTAGTTCTTTTGAGATGTGACTGCCTATTTCAAAGGCAACAGATGTTGTTCATTTGTAGTTCTAACATATTTAGGGTGTTTTTTACACTTCTTTCTCTCCCAACGTTATTCCTTTACAGCTTCAAAAACATGTATGATGCAAATTAGGCGATGACGTCATTTAGCGACTTCTAGCGACTTTTAGGACAACCAATAGCTACTTTCCTTACTGATAAGTTGGCAACACTGCACCCTAGTTTATATAGCATCAAGAATAGAAAACGTGCACATTTCTTAGCACGTGGTAAAGAAAGCTGTTTTTCTCAATTCAGAAATGACTACTTTCTTTTGGAAAGAAGCCCTCGAAAGATCTACAGTAGGTCATTCCATCTAAAATCCCACTCCAGCTGTTACTTCCTATGTAGGTAGACTACCAGCATTCTCCTAATTAGATGCTATTTAATATTCAAAACAGTGTAAAACAAGGCTTGCTTAATGATCGTTGCCTTGCTCTTTTGTACAACGTGTTGTGTACGTAACCTAACGCGACTCTTAAAAACTCAGTGACGTTAGCACTGTGATTGTTGTATTTATTTTATTTGTTGATGGCATCAAACTGAAATGCTAAATGAAAACAGTTTACGTTAAGGTTAATACAGTGAAAGGTTGAGCTTTACAAAACTGGTATTAAAGTTAGACAGCGATGCTGTGTCTCAAACAAGACACTTTGGCTCTTTAGATGTACCATTACAATACTGAGAGCCCCAATGGTGGTGCACTATTCTTTACCTACTAGTTAGTGCGACAGTACGCAGTTTGGGACGCAGCCAGCTACGAACGTTACTTGATGTTTTAGAGTGCTTTATGACAATCACGCTAATACTATTGCCATCGAATCCAAATATCCTAGTATGTTACCATAACCACACGCACTGTAAATTGCGAAGCGTTGTGTGATTTTAACAACAGAGACTGTCTGCAAGTATTTTACTGACAAAGCGCGCTAACTTACCCTCGACATCGCCTTTTCAAAATAAAAGTTTTGAAACGCCCGTTGTTGTTTTGTTATGAATTAGACCGACGTGAGTAAATGAGAAATTGTGATCATAGCTGAAACCTGTTGCGCTTTAGAAGCACTAGCGTAGAAATCATATGAAAATGTCATCATTAATAAAAATAGCTTATATGCAGGAAACAAAAGAAGGTTAGATATTTAGAGCAGACTGAGGACGAAGCACGTGCATCTTCATTGTTTTAAGTGAGATCAAAAGGGTTAATTTATATCCATAAAATGTTGCATCAGCATTTAAGACAGTTTTAGCAAATTCAACAAATCTAACATTTGAAAATCAACTTGCAAGGTCACTTTCATTGTTCAATCTCCAAATTAATTTAAACAATAAGAAAATGCTTTCAACACAGCTTGTAATACACACTGCCATTAACAAGTGTAACTAAAGTTACTATAAAAAACAGAAAAGTGTAACTACAGTTACTATAAAACACCAGACTGGGAAAAAGTAAATTATGGCTTATAAGTGGTTTTGAATTAGACATTTTGTAATGCATACAATATTCACAGGGTGGATATGTGGTGTGTAGGGGGTGGGTTGTTGTGTCCCTACAGCTACACAGATGAAACCTACGCCCTTGATTAAGCCAAATGTGAAATGAATGACTAGATAATTCATATTTTATAGTAAACAGAATATGGATATGCCATGGTTACTTATATAAGCAAGGTCTACATATATGAAACACCTTTGGATATTTTAACAAATTTGTAAGTTACTTATAGACTGAGTAGGGGACCGTTTTCCAGTCTTGTGGTATGGCACATTTCTTGATGACATATGATATTTAAAACAGTGTAATACTAGGCTTGGTTAATGATTGATTATTATGTTGTCTTGTCCTTGTGTATAAAATGTATTGTATGTACTTAACACACACAATTTTTACAAACTCAGTGACGTTGTACACTGTGCATTTATTTTATTTTTGTATTTTGTGGTGGTATCAATCTGTGTTATTTTAAATAACAAAACAATTTATGTTGATATTAACACAGTCAAAGTTTGAGCTTTACAAGACTGATATGAAATGCATTAAGATATTTAAAAATAATTTAAAAAAACAATCTTAAAACGAATTGTTTGTAAGTTACTCATAAGGGACTTTAGGGAACTGTTTTCCAGGCTTTCGATATAGCGCATTTCACCTGCAGATGGAGGTATTGCACAGAGGTGTTACACATGATGACGTGACACTGCACACAAAAAATTAGGGGATATTTCATTTAGAATTTTTTGTGAGCAGTATATGTTACTAAAAATATGAATTCTGGTCATAAGATTTTCATTTCTATTATTACACCTGACTTGAAATGATAGCCCGCTAAGGTAGTAAAATGTTTGCACAGAGGAGTGAAACAGCAATTAAACAGCACATAAATGAAGAAAATGCATTAATATCTGTGCTGCAGCTATCAACGTTCTCTGTTCTTTAATTAATGTTTGTTCTTTTATCATTGTTGTCCAAACTGGTTTTGCCCTTTAACAATGCGGTGTAATTTTAATTTTTAATCCAGTCATTCTTTAAATAAGTTTTTATCTTGAGTGGCAGACACATCTTCCTTCATCTAGTCATCCCTCTAGCCATCAAACATTACCATTAAGTCACAGTTTCAGCAAAAGTAGATTCAATTCCTCGGGTGGCTAAAGTGCCTGACTGCCTGATGAAAAAAGAGCACTTGCTACATAAACTAAACATATATCAAGCAACAGAAGTGAGTGCGACAGAAAAAGAAAACATTGAGCTATCCTTCTGAAAACGGGTCCCAGGAGAGAGAATACATTTTCCCGTTATGCTTTGAAAATCATTATGCTGAAATGATATGACGGTTTACAGGGTAACACTGAGATAGTTTTTTTGAAGTTACTTTTTCAGTCTTGTCCCGAAGTCATCCTACTCAGTTCATATACCAATGGATATAACCTATGTATTGTTCATTTATTCAGTTGGTGTACAATTTGTGTTAGTGATCGGGGCTAACTATTTTGACATATTATAGATAACTTAGCAAGGCACTTAGTTTAATTATCTTGTGTGTGAAGAGAAGTGGTCCCAGCAATAAAGTTATTTCTTACTTAAAGGTAGTGATCAAAATTGGAAAACAATTAGGTACAACCGGGAAGGTTATTAACATACAACACAAGTACTTTTTAATAAAAGCTACAATACACACTGTACCAAAATGAGGACGAAGCTGGCAGAGCAGAGCAAAGATGTGACCTTTGTTGTTGTGATGTGCTATTGTCAACCTGCAATAAAGCTGCTGTTGAGACTTTATAGTCTCCTTTGGGATTTGCACTGAATGATCAGGTACTTGAAGGACTACTTTAGAGATTTAGAGTGAGCAGCTCTGTCCGTTTCCATCTAGCCAGTTAGTGTTCCTTCCGTCCCAGGTGGATATGAAAAAAAAAAAGTCTTTTGTGTGTTGGTTTATGACTCCTTTTCATTTTTGGTATGTATGCTTTATGACCACAGAAGAATTTACATTCACAAAAATGTATGTAAATCTATGTAGTACCATAGTACAATTTTGCATTTAGTTTAATTAGTTCACATTTCTAAAAAGGTAATAATATGATTCCTTATCAAATAGCCTATAATTTACTTTTAGATATTTTTAGCTAAATATGAAAATTTCAGTTGTGTTGTGAGCGCTCACCAGTGCTACTGATCATAGTGTTTGGATGAAGAGTGGGCGATGGATGGTGTGAAATCCCAGAGGAGTCAGTTATGTCCGTCTGTGTACATGAATAATCCTACTGGCATGACAAATTTAATGATTTGCGTGGAAATTTATGGAGTATTCCTTGGACTGGTGGATTGAACTGTCATGCTCGCGTGGTTGCAAAAAAACAAACTAAGATCATTGTCTGAATTGGCGCAACAACAATAATGTCACTAATCCATCAGTCCCTATTTACCAACAATGTGCAGTTGAATGATACTTTAATAAAGAGAAGGTGAGCCAGCTGTGTCTGCAATACAGATACAAAATAGTGATCTTTGCTTCTACATGTCCGAGTCAGTACAGCCCTTATGTTCTTCTCAAACTGCATGAATGCTTTTCTCTTTTGTCTCGACTAACAGCTTTCTGACTTTCCTTACTTAACTGGTTGCATATTAACATCCATTCCCTACAGAGAGTAATTGAGTCTTTTTGGATGTTTCTTTAAAAGAAGAGCTGTTTAATTTATGTTTGCTCTGTGCTAAGATGCCTACCTACTTGTCAGAGAGACCCCTTTTATCAAAATGAACAGAAAGAGGTTTTTTGTTTATACAGTTAAATGTCAGTGTGATTATGCGATTGTCGGGGAGCTCCTAGGTTTCAAACCAGGTGGTTCACAGATTCCTGTCAAAACAGATATTGTGCAAAATATATTGATTTTTACCCAATGCAGCCAAACATTTTGACTCTGTAAGTTGAAATTGCAATAAGTGCCATTTCTGTTTGTAACTTGGCATTTCAATTATTGACAACAGTAGTGTATCAAAATCCATGTGGCTTCATATCATGGATATTATTTGACATTTTATTTACTGTCATTAAAAGAAAGCATCTATCGTGGAATGTAGCGTGGGAGGTGAGACTGATGGAATAGGTGCTCTGCGAGTAGCAAGGGAATGTTTGTTATCTTGTACATAATGATATTTCCACATGTACAGTCTGCAGTGTAAACTCCATTGATGCTGCTCAACCTGAATACTGGAACTCAAGAATAACCAGTACCTGTTAAATCTCCTGCCAATTAAAAGGGATAACTGGTACAAACCCTATAGGCCACTAAACTCTTCTGAGCTCTGTGAGGCTTTTATGTATGCCACAAAAACAAAACAGTTTTTCTGTGAATACAATGACCAGATTTACACTCAGGTCCTAAAAGTAGATACAGAGATCCTAAATAAACAATAAGTTAGTATTTTGTTAACTGAGGACAATCATCAGATATAACATATCAGTGAGTGGCAAAAGTATGTGAAAATCCGGAATTAGCAGGTAATCTTAAGGTAAAATTAATGTATTGGTGTTTTTAAGCAATTGGGTTGTTCATGAATCCACCATGTGAAGAAGACAGTTTATCAAAAGCAGAATGCTGAACAACAATGTGCACGCCAGAGTTACAAGGACAAGGGAGTCCATTTCCAGTTTGCTAATGTGTGGACAAATGAAACCAAAACGAGCTTTTCAGTTAAATGATGCATGTTATGTCTGGAGAAAGGACAACCCTGCATTCCAGCATAAAACCATTATCCAATCTGTTAAACATGGTGGTGGTACAATTATGGTTTGGGCTTATTTTCTGGGCATCTATGACAGGATGGATTTCCATAATTTATGGAATTACACAAGTAAATTCTAAAGGAAAATCTCAGGACATGTATCTGAACTTTAAGAGGATGTAAGTCATGGAGCAAGACAATAACCTTAAGCTCACAAGCCATTCTACCAAGAAAAAAGTTGTGGAGTTCATATACAACCCCAAATCAGGGGGTCAAAACCCCAAATTAAGGCTAAAACGCACAGTGATGCCTTTATGCAACCATAACAAAAGTGTAAATTACCTTTGCCAAGGGTACTGACACAGTTGGCTTGTTGCTGATGATAGTCTGGATTGTCATTTTGTACCAAATCATGATTACAATCAGTTTTAGCTTGGACCTACATAACAGTAGATGATAAAGAATGCAAAGTGGTGTTGAGACGATGCTTCATTGTAAAAGGCGCTGTAGAAACAAATCTAATTTTGAATTTCACTTTAGAAAATTCTTAAAATACACTTTCAAGCATCACTTTACACAGTTGTACACACCTATGTACCATAACAAACTACTACACCCTCTGATAGCAGTGCCTGATTTTTCACTGTACATATGCCACACAGTTAATAAACTACATTACTCTCTTTGCAAACTGTCAGATATGTGTAAAACTGCAACTGAAGAGCAGCAGTGCCACCAAAAATAGCTCTCTTTAACACTTAGTTACAGTGACAAAAGTGTAGTGTTGTGGGCTTGAGTAGGGCCCTTAGCCTTTATACTTTTAATTGTAAGATTAATTGTAAGTTACTTAATTGTAAGTCACTGAATTTAGCTGTTTAATATGTGGGTTTTACTTAAAGGACAGTGATTTGAATCATTACCATTTGAATAAATTAACAAGTCTTTGGGACTTTGATATGAAAAAGACGCATTAAATATGGTTGCTTTTGTCATCTGTCAGACTTGTGACCTGACACTTTCTGTTTCATCAGTTAATGGATCTAGACCCTTGGGGACGATAGTAGTGCTCTTTACACACCTGATGACCTTACCATCCACAGTGTAAGTGTTTTTTAATTGGGCTTTTGGATGTAGAGGCAGTTGTTGTTTGTTGTTTGTTGTTTGTTTAATGGCTGATGAATAAAATTTATTACAGGATTCAGTAAACAACCTCCTAGTAAATAGAAATTGTAGTTGTTATGGAAGATGCTATTACACTTCTGAAATGCACTTGGTTATCTCCCTAAGAACATTTGCTTAACAATTCTGTAGAATATTTTATGTTTATAATGTATTAGGCCAGACGTTTGTAATTGCTTGTTCCTCGGATGTCCTTACTTAAGAATCTACTGAGGAGGAAGAAAAAACAATAAAAATAAATCTTTATTTTTCAGCACTTTTTAATTTCTCAAGGACTATGTAAAATCAATACAAGGAAGGAGGAAGAAATATAATTTTTTAAAATAAAAAAAAATATTATTTACCTAAAATTAAATTAAAGTCAATCTGGAAAAAATAAATGAACAGAGAAAACCATTGGCTCTCCACTGGAGGGCGGAAAAAGCTAAGAAATATTTTTTATTTTATTTTTTTATTTCAACCATTGGTGCTGCGGCGGATCTGGGACATACCAAAAAAAACAAAAACAAAAAAAAACAAACAATATATATATATATATATATATATATTATATTCTTCAAATATGATCGTTGGTGGATCTGCGAAAAAAGCAATAAAAAAAAGTGTGACCTTAAATATGTTAAATACTTTAAATGCCCTTAAAGGATTTGCTACTGAGTGCAGATCTCTGTTTTACACTTACTTAGCAGTAGTGAGCTATTCATTTACTTACACACAACTACCAATCTGCCAAATTTTTATAAACCATTGCTGTTAGCACCACATATATGACATATTTAGTTGTTAATGTACCAAAAAAGATAAAGCAAACTTTTAAATGTTATCTAGTTACATGAACTGCTAAATGTCTCACTCTGTGTTCTATGTTAACTGACATTAGTTTTTATGGTTCTAAACACTACTATACTGTAATGTATCACCAGACAGATTCACAAGCTGAGAGGATATGGGTTTGGCAGGACCAGTTTATTCCTCACCATCACCATAAATGTCACATCTGTTTTCTGTTATAAGGTATCTGGTTCTGAAGAATGTAGCCTATATTTAGTTTATTTAATGATAGCAAATGTTTTGAAAGATAAAGAGCTGTAAAACAAAAGGTGCAAAATATTATAGCAAAAGATTACCAAAATACCGGTATACCAAAATATTAGTAGCAGTTTTTTTATCCTCAAACTGTTCCTGAACAACTTTTGATGCTTAACGGGGAACATTAGCACCATAAACGAGGGAACTGCCATTAGGGAATACCATTGCCATGAAGGGATGTGCCTAGTCTTCAACAGTATTTAGCTAGGTGGTAAATGTGACAGTAACATAGTGAGAGCACAAGGTTTCCCTGCAGAACATTGCCCAAAGACTCATACTGTCAGTGTTAATCACTTCACCTATCATTATTTTAATTCTATGGCTGTATAATGTAGCTGTTGCACATATTTGAATCTGAAATTAATAACTGGTGTCCCTCCTGCTGAGTGTCCTCTAATGGTTTAAAAAATGAGCCAATAATATCTGCGGGGAAAGATTTTGGGTGACTGAGAACTGGTCAGGCATAACACTAGATAATTAAAGTCAGTCCCAGAGACAGTCATGGCTGAATGGCTAGAAGATGTTGTGGGAATTCTGTGTTGGGCACTTCTGAGTTATATTTTGTTTCATTTTCTGATATATTGTGACTTTCACAACAATAATACTATTATACATCTTTATAAATAGCTTACATATAGTAATTATCACATTGTATCCTTTGGGCCAAAGAGAAAAAGCGTTGTCCAAATTATTATCAACACAAAGTTCAAAAACCTGCATCTCTGATGGTATGAGGGTGTGTTAGTGCACATGGCATGGGTAATCTCCACATATATTAAAATATATCTAGTTT
>JAUZSV010334658.1:0-11566 GCA_034780495.1 Parotocinclus cesarpintoi | reverse complement strand
AGGATATATAAGGTATGTTTCGATTATTTAAACCTTTAAAACAAGTCAGATTTGATCAGAACACATTCGGGGGATTCATTTTACTGTAGCTCTATTTACTTCACAGCTGTTCTCTCACAACCCAAGAGATCAGGCTATACCCCAGGTTTTGAATGTTGAATTATTTTTTTGAATCTGACACACCTGATCCAACCCATGGGCCAATTACTGTGTAATTTTGTGAGATAAGTCAGGAGATGGTGTCGCAGCAAAATCGTGCAGAGCACAACAGTGGGTAACAGTGGGGAACGGGAACTGGGACTTTCTGGCACACTGCTGTGTTAAGCTATCTGAAACTGAACTGCAGCTTAGGATAAGGCTAGATATAAGCACCAGCGCGTAAAGGAAAAAATCAGCTTTAACTGCTGCTTTCATGTAAAAGTAGTATATTACCTCTGTGACACTCATCAGGGCTCTTCAGTGCTTGTATTTTGCTTACGCTTGCTTCCTTTTAAAGAAATGCAAAAGGAATTGATTTAATTATTTTTTTCCTAACTACTATGGCACCTTAAGACAGGAGAAATGGGTCTTCTTAAGGACTCCAGCATCCATTGTCTAGCACAGCAAGCAGCATGCAGGTCCTGGGTTTCATCGAATGGCTTTTAAAGTGTATACTATATAAATACAACTTTTATTATTATTATTATTATTATTATTATTATTATCCAGGTGGAGTGGCATGGGTCCTTTTTGGAACTTAACCAGTCAGTGAAGATTTGATACCAAACAAGGTTTATTTCTAATTAATTCTTGAATATGTCAAATATTTCAAAAATGCATTACAAAAATAAATACAGAACACCCTAAAAAGCAAACACTAATGCTTCTAGTTACTATTAGTGTTTAACATTGAAATATACATTTACCTAATTACATGTATGTGTTACACTTGAGACATAAGATGGAAAAGGGAATTGAAATTGATTTTATACATACACTATATGGACAAAAATATTATGTATTATATTATTATATGTAATATTATATAATATTATTGAAACACTACCTTACATTTTCATGAGTTTTTATGGCTTTCTAAATCCATAGGAATTAATATGCAATTGGCCCTCTATTTGTAGCTATAACAGCTTTCACTCCTGTGGGAAGGCTTTATACATCATTTTAGTGTATCTGTGGAAATTTGCCCGTTTATCCGGAATCGCATTAATTCGATCAAACATTGATGTTGGACGAGTGCTACGATCTGACTGAGGTGGAACCTCAGGATTGAACCAATGTGCAGTGTAACACACAAGGGGCAGGAACCAAGAAATGGGTGCAAACACTGTGTATTTATTTAGTGTTGTAACAATGAGAAGGCCTGGCTCACAATCTCTATTTTAGTTCATCCCAAATGTGTTTGATGGGGTTGAGGTAAGGGCTCTGTGTGGCCCAGTCAAGTTTTACCACACACTCAGCCATGCTACGCACTATGACACAGTCATGCTGAAACAGAAGAGGGCCTTCCCAAAATGATCTCTGAAAAACATACCTATAGCATTTATCCCTATTCCACATCCACAACACTTTACAGATGGTATTATGCAACTATTCAGGTAACATTCTCCTGGAATTGACTAATCCCAGATTAATCTATCACACTGCCAAATAGAGAAGTGGGATATGTTACTGCTTCAGAGCCCAGTTGTGGTTGCTTTTTACCATGCAACTAACACTTTTTGGCAAAAAAGTTTTTTTATTTTATTTTGCACATTACATAGATTCTTGATGGATCCTATTTTTTCTATAAGTCAGTTAACTTCACATTGAGGAGCTAAAATCTTATAATGAGTGGTGTTGCTTTTTGACCGCGAGTGAGTTCACACTCAAAATTCAAGTGCTGTACCTAAAGTAAAATCAACCTTCCTTAACAAATCAATCAGGAACTAATTAGCTTGGTTTTATGTTTACTAATAAAATCATATCATATCGTATCAGTATATGCATGGCCAGACCTAGCACATAAACACCCTAGGCAAAAGTTACCCTATAAATAAATATAGTAAATGATTCTTCTGACCTGCCCTGTAAGATTCTCTGCAGTAATAACTAATAAATCATGGCATATGTTCTCTAATCTTGCTGAGTTTTCTACTACAACCTGTCAAGCAAGGACCCGGATGCTCTACCACAGCATGGTGCTTTATTAAGCATGCTACACAATTACATTCCATACGTACGCTGGGTCAGGGCAATATATAGACAAATGTTTTTGGACACCTCTGTAATTAAAGTTCTGCTTTTCAGCAACACTAGTTTCGTAATATAAAGCAAACATTTCAGGATTATATATAGACAGTGGCATTAGAGTGGGTTATACTGACACCCCAGTGTCTCTCAATATGACACATTTATAGGTTTCTGCTTCCAATAAGCTAGCTCATCAACATTCCACCCTTACATAAAGTTCATAGAAAATTTGAGATTTGAGACCTTGATCAGAACCTTGACCTTAATTCAATCAGACATCTTAAAAATGCACTGAACTTACAGTAACACAGTGAGCCAGGATTAATTGTCTAATGTCAGAAACTAACCCCACAGTCATGGTTCAAAACTACTTTTGCTTTAGTAAAATGTTTTTTAGATTACTTGAGCATCATTTACTTGAGTGATCAACCTACCTGTTCCAACATTCTAAATGAAAACCATAGACCTACCAGGAAGAAATATGATTTCAAAATGGACATATTGGCATCCTGGGAAATGAAAGAGCAGACAAGCTAGGGCAAAGCACTACACCCATGAAACTGCTAGGTCCCAAGCTACTTGTAGCAGATGCAAAGTATATGACAGGGACAAGTAGCAACTTGAGTGGTACAGATGCAAAATGCAACTTCAGGAGATACATGCTGTCATAAAAGCCTACACGACACCAGTACCCCACAACAGCTGCTAATGCTCAAGTGGAAAGGGATGTTTGATTATACTTTTGCATAGTCCCGTACATTAATTATAGATGATTATAGATGAATGCTGTAAATTAATCAGTACAGTATTTCAATGGGTACTTTTTATGAACAGTGATGCATTGTTTGCAAGAGTAATACAAATCATGAGTTAGCACCATCTGGTGTTTATGATTATAATTTTAAACCAGCGCACAATAGAAGTGTCTGTGAAGTGGCAAAAGCTGAACCTGAAGTGGTGACCTCTACCCAGCCCTGTGATGAACTGGTGCCTTGTATTATTGATTTAAATTATAAAATTTACTTAAGTTTACTATTACTACAGCGTAATTATTCAATTAACATCAAGGCCATCTAGGATGTGTCCCTTTTTGAGTGTTGGTCCTCCCAAGGTTTCTTTCTTTTACATTCAGGGACTTTTTCCTTGCCACTGACGCCCTAGGCTTGCTTAATTTGGAATTGGTCTTTTAAAATAATGTAATAGTGTACAGATGCTTTGAGACTATGTTCCATTGTAAAAAGCTCTATAGAAATAAAAAATACATTTGTAAAAGGTAAATGCTGACCTGCGCATTGTGAATTCACTCCTTGATCTGAGACCAAAACTAAATAATTATAACATAATACCAGCAGCAGGTGTCGCGCTATTGCAGTGGTTAGCTCTTTCCCCTCACAGCACCTCAGAGATCACTGGTTCAATCCCAAGCCTGGTTTCCCGCTGCCTGTCCTCCCCATGTCCTCCCCATGTCCACGTAGGTTTTCTCCGGGTACTCCGGTTTCCTCTCATAGTCCAAAGATGTGCGTTAGAGTCTGGATGTGTGTATGAGTAAGCGTACCCTGCAATGGGTTGTTCCTGCCTTGCGCCCTAAACCACCAGCTAGGCACGGTGGTTATCCAGTGACCATTACGTTTATGTCATTTACATTTACCTTGATTTATTTGGACAAGAAAAAGAATCAATTTTGAAAAAAAGTTTGTCTGCCTTAATAAAAATGCTGTTAGGAGTATATCACCCAAGTGTGCGAAATACTGAGCTGTGCCGATGCAAATTGATTCGTTTATAACCCACAGTGGGAATGAGTAAGGCCAAATGAACTTTTAAGAAAGTCTAAAATCATTTGTCCCAAAGACTAATGGAAAAAACTGAATAAAACAAATGTTTATATAAAGAAAGTAATACATTTCTACTTGAAAACAGTTGACTGACTTTTTCAATCAAACTGTGCAAACAAATAAATACTTTTCAATTGGAACCTTACTATATTAGTCAGTGCCTTAACTTTAATAAATATATAAGTTAATACATTGTCATTTATTTTTTTAAAGACCCCAGTGTGCTTAGCTGTAAAAATATTTAATACAAGTGCTTTTAATATATTGATTTTATTTTGTTAAAATTATGGTAAAGTTAAGGTAATGATGTGTGACCTCATTACAGTCATAAAGCTATTAATATTAATTACAATAAAGGCAATTAATGAATGTTGACTTACTGATACTACTGTAAAATGTTTTTGCACTTTTAGCATTTAAGTAACATGCTGTAATTGTGAACCTGTTAGCAACCAGTAAAACTTTCACAATTTTCCCTCTAGCATCTCCTAGCATTAAGCTGCTGGTGGAGGACCCTATAGTGGCGAACCCAGGCCAGACAGTGACACTGGTGTGCATCAGCACAGGTGGAGAGCCGACAGCAGTCTTGACATGGGTACGAAATAGTGGGGAGCTCGCCAGTAGGAGTGTGCTGAAGGGTGGCACGCTCACTATTCCTGACATTAGCATAGACGAAGCTGGTTTCTACAGCTGCGTGGCCAGCAACAACGTGGGCAACCCAGCCAAGAAATCCACAAACATCATTGTCAGAGGTATGTCTTAATATTGTTTAAAACGTGTGGAAATGCTTTGTTCATAGGCATTTCACATAAAACATAACAGTACAGTAAGTAATATGTTTGATTATTGTTTTATATGCTGTATAAATGTGGTACTTCTTCTTTTAAATACATAAATCATCAGAATTTTACAATGGTTCTTAAGTTTGTATACGCTTTAGTTACATATATTACATTTGTATATGCTTTTCTCTATTGTTGCATATATTTGACCTCAAACGTGGTAATTTTTACACAACCCCTAACGTTAGAGGAAGAGACCCCAAATAAACGCATGAGTCAGAAATATTATACTTGGTCATTTATTTAAGTGGGGAAAATGATGATATAAGGATTACATGCTTTTGTTATACTGAGTTCATTTTCTTTTTTTTTTTTTAAATAACACTTCCAACCAGTGACTTATACATTTTTCTTCCTGTTAATATGTGACCTTGCTGCTAATAAAATGTATTTGTTTGTTTATTAAAATTCCAATACTTCTAGTGTTACACTCTTGTGTTCTAGTGTCTCTTTAACAATAACAGGATCCTTACCCTACTGACTATCCTAATTGTATATAAATCTCGAGCCTACTAAATGTCAGTAAGGTTTTGGAATGAGTGGGTGCTGAGAAACTCCATCAGCATATTTTAAATGGTAAACAGAACAAAGGTTCCCTGTGTGTGGAGTCTGCATGTCCTCCCTGTGTCTGTGTGCGTTTACTCCAGGTACTCCTGTTTCCCCCCACAGTCCAAAGACGTGTGTTAGGTTAATTAATTACTCTAAATTGGCGTTGAATATTGATTATATGATATTATACTATTATATTGTATATTATACTATTATATACTAAATGCTATTGCTTTACTACTGCTTATTCGAGGATTAACTTTAAAGTTTTAGTAACTTGTTTATTTTGATGTGTGTGCTACCACGGGCTGCAACATTTTGTACGCATGATCTTCAATATCTGTGTTCATTTCATTTACTTAAACCTTGTTGTTGTGATGTATTGCCTCCTCCACCCCCCGGTTTGCTTGGTGACTTTATGGATGAATTTAATTCTCTTCTCATTTCCAGAGGATGGCCTCTGGTTCTACTGTAAGCACAATCTCCTTACTGATTAATCATGTCCTTGGTCATCCACCATCTTGGCTATGTTTAACTAACTTACACACCATCTCCACCAATTCGCAGAGCTGCCAGGACCCTTGATATCATCTTTACCAACGACTCTGCCACAACCTAACTTTTATAGTAACTGCTCTTCCATTTCATTTATTGTCTTTTTTTCCTTCCACTGATGCTAAAGACACTTCCCACTCCTTCTACTACATTCAAAATCAGAGTAAACTTGAAAATTATCTTCTCCATTTTCCCTTCTGCTGTCCACTTATCTTTGCAATTTTCAGACTACTTCTCAGGACTTCCTGCTGATACTCTCTACAAAACCATCCCCTGCGTGTTTGGACTAATTTCCATTTCAGCAAAACCTTTGGCTGGCTAACTGACACACTGCGATCCCACAAATGAACCATTCGTAGTGCTGAGGGGCAATGGTGAAAAAACAACTCTTATAAAGATCTGCTTGACTCTTTTTCTTCTTTTGTCAGTGCAGCCAAAAAGTTCTTTCCTTCATTCCAAAATCAACGCATGCTTTCAAATCCAAGGAAATTGTTCTCAACCTTCACTTCCTTATCCAACTGTTCTTCTACCCCACCTGCAGCCTCTCTTACAGTTGATCCATTTTCAACAAAACAGGACCAATGTTCAGTCAACGGGGAGCAGACCTATATTCTCAAATATCTTAAAATGTAATCTCTTTACTGAGGATTAAGTACCAATACTTAGGAAAACAATGACCAAAAAATTACACACAGAATAATTTCAGAACAATCAGACCTAACTGATCAACCAAAACCTAAATCACTTTCTTTCAGCTCTTTGGAGGAGTACTGAGCTTAGGGACTTTAAACTCAAACTTTAGGGTTAACTCCTAAAGTATATGAATCGCACCCCACACAGGCACTAAATCCCTTCTCAGGATTACTTCAAAACACAATAAAACAAAATAACAAATAGTGCCTTGAAGGAAGGACTTGGACTTGCACAATCCAACTGTGACACATTTACCAAGGTGCTCAGTCAGTACAACCCCCCTGAGTGATCACTCTTAAAGTGGAACCCAATTCTGTTGCATGTCAGTCTAGGGCTGACACATAATGATATTGAGAAAATAAAAAGGCAGAAAACAGTTACCTCACACAACTCTAAATAACTCTCAAAAATCCGAAGGGGTAAAGTTATAATCAGGTTCTGAGTAGGCACAAGTCTGTACACAAAATAACGAGAATCAAAGAAAAAAAATTTTTTTTCAAAATGAGCATCACACACAAAGCTAATCATCAAGAAAACCACTGCTCTGCAATGCAATATTGACATCATAACGCACTGAACAAAGCCAGCAGTGACTCACATGCCATGGCCACACAGAAACCCAGTAAAATTAACAATCTGTAGGAAGTGGCACTATAACTTGTAAACTTTTGGTTTTGCTTACTTTGGTGCATCAGTAACATTTGTGCATTGCGTGGCTTCTTGCATTTAAATATAAATTCAGTCTTATATGCATTTAAATGTTAATGCTCTGAAATCAGTATTTGTAAGCATAATAGGCTTTTTTGATTAAACCCAGACCCTTAATGGTTCCTGCTTGACATTTCAACCATCAGCCTCTGTTATTGAAGGCTAAAAATGTATCCAGGTAATCCAATTTATTTCTATGGGAGCATGGGCGTTAGAATACCTAGCATACGACCATGCTTGCGAGACATTAGTTTCAAGAGGTGTTGCAGCCTTGTCTTTTCGATTCGCATCTTTACTACATCAGCCCCCGTCCCCCGTTACTCCAATTCCTTATACTTACACCATTAAACACAGTAATAGTAGAGCTCAGAGTACAGTGAGCCCTTTTCATGAGGTAAGGCACAGATGGCAGAATCTCATTTGCTGGGCAAAATAAGTAAGGGATTGGGGGGGGAAATGATATTACATGGCTGGATTGTGAACTCTGGTAATCTCGCTGCACACTGCTGGTCATTTGTGCTCAGCTCAGCATGGATGTTAATTTTAAATGTCCTCGCAAGATGGTAAGGGAATTCAGGAGAGGCGATGTAACAGGAGAGCTGAAAGGACGTTGTTAGGACGTGGAATGGTGTATATTGGTGATACACAAACTGTGGGAGTAATTGTATGTAAGGAAGGTAATGTTAGTCCACAGCTGGCAGATCAACAACTGCACATGAATGTATTATTTTATACAGACACAGGTCAAGTGCATTAGATAATATTCACAAGTCTTCATATATTTATTTTAATTTAATCTTTAAATAATCTTTAAATTATTTAGCATCTGCTTAAAGTTGTTACTATGAATGTAAGAAATATCTTTTTTTGAATTTTTGCATATTTTATTTAGAAATATGTAAAAGAAGAAGGTCCAAGAAGGTTGGTTTCATAATTGGTCCTCCCATGTTTTTTTTACAAATAAGGTTTGGAGATTATTTTTTTTATGCAACAGTCATAGCTCAATTCAAATCTCCCCTTGTTAACACTCAGATCTGGTTGTGGTAGAATGGCATAATTTGATGCTTTTTTGAGAATTACAGAATTGTATCAAAAAATGTAATCATCTAACTATACTGCTAAACATTTGCCAAATTAATTGAAACTAGATGCAGTACACAGCTTCACACAACTACACGTTCCCATATGCAAGATTGCGGCAGACTAGGTACTGGACTCTGCATCTGATGGTCCAGGGTTCAAATCCCACCTTTGCCAAGCTGCCACAGTTCGGCTCTTGAGCAAGGCCCTCAATGGTGGGTCCTTAATGTTGAGTTGTGAGTCGCTTTTGATAAGGGTGTCTGCTAAATGCTGTAAATGTAAATGCTTGTCATTTACTAGATTGAACCTGAACTATACTGCTCACAAAAATTAGGGGATCATTCAAATTGAAATATTCTTGTGAGCAGTGTACGTTGAGCTTGTGAACCTTTATGTAATGCTCTGGAATTCAGAGAAGTACATTGTCCATCTTTATCTGTACAGAAAAGTAATATGGTTTCTGTCAGTAGATACTGAGTAAGCACATTTTTGGGGCCTCAGTTGGGCTGATGCATTTTGATGATCAATATACAGTATTTACATCACTTGTGCTATTTCTATAAACTTTGCAAAACCAGTCTATGTTGCAGGCACATTATTCATTGATCGTTAAATTGATAAAACCACTTATTCCATAACTATTTTGGCTTAGGTGATGCATATCAAATTAACATCCACTTGAAAACATTGCTTCCCAGCAGAACGTTAGTCAAAGCATCACGCTCCTTTCAATTTTCTTTATTTTTCCAAAAGTTCATCACTTCCCTAGATAAAAGGAACACACATTGGTTGTATATGGGATGGAAATGAAAACAGGACTCTTTAGACCAGATGACCTTTTTCTTTTGTAAATTCTACTTCTCAGACTTTCTCTCTCATTGTAGATGCATTTGGTGGAAAGGGATTAGCTTGATGAAATTTGACTGATCTGTGAATAGGTAGGAGGGTGTTGTACTTTATGTTGTGACACATACAACCTTATCCACTATTATATTTTTGTGACTTGCACAAGACGGAATAGGATTCAGTGTTCTTGTGCACTGATGAATCATGGGCACACAACACATTATGTTGCTTTTGCTATTGTACCACTATAGCTTTATGACTAAGGCAAGTGCATTCCTTGCTCAGCTCCCATAGCAAGCAGGCCTGAGAATGGCCTTTCTGATACTATTCATAAAGGAAAAAATATAATTAAAGCAGAATTCTGACATCATTACACTATTTTACTTCCAGCACATTTCTTTAGCAGATTATGCAGCACTTTAAGTTGCTGTGTGAGGTACAGCAATAGTCCGCAGGCTGCCACAATGTGTTAGTTCTATTTTTGTATGTAAGAGATCATAATCTCCCATGTTGAAAATATTGCTTAAGGCAATTAAAAAGTGCCTTTTTTCACTACTTGATTACTACACCTCCACCCATTGCGTTCTATTAGCTTTTCTGCCTGGTCAGACAGACGTTTGTTCTATATGAATCCTTTATGATGATCATTCCACCTACAGAACAGCTAAATCTCTTAATTGTTAGTGGACTTTTTTATATGACCCAATTACATCAGGTCCCTCCACAGCATTTCTGATGGACTAAAGACAGGCCTTTGATTTGGCCATTTCAAAAGATTAACTTTGTTCGGCTTTTACCATTCTCTGGTAAAACAACTTGTGCTTAGTCGTGCTCTTGCTGCATGACCCACCTTCTCTTTAGATTCAATTCAGGGATAAATGTCCTGACATTTTTCTTTGGAATATGCTGGTATTATTCAGAGTATTCAAGTTATTCTAATATAGAGGCCAGAGAACAGACTCAAAGAATGATACTACCCACCATGTTTCACAGCTGAGTTAAGGCTTTTATGCTGAAATGCATTTCCTTTCATTAAACATAATGCTTCCAAAAATCCTTATCTCTTCCAAAAATGTAAATTTTGATGCCATCCTCCATAAAACATTTTTTCCAATAACCTTCGGGTTTGTAAGTGTGGTCTATGATAAACTTCAAATGAGTAACTATTTTTTGGAGAGCAGTGTTTTCTTCTTTCTACTTTGTCATGCACTCCATTTCTTTATCAGCTTTCTCCAGTGGATTTATGAACATTACCATGAACCGTTTTTAGAGAGGCCTGTATTTTTTTTTTAGAAGTTATCAAGGGTTTCTTTGAGATCTTTTCCTGATGAGAATTAACAACATTTAATTTTCAGGAACATGTTTTGAAGGACTTTCATAATTCCTGTCCTTTAAATACTTTCACCTTATTGCCATCGTATTGATTGTAACACACCTGATTCTGATTTCACATTCAATATTAACTGATACTCTTAGATAATAATAATGTACTGCTCACAATAAGGGGATATTTAATTTTTTGTGAGCAGTATATGTATTATCTGATCATGTTGCTTAATAAACAAATGACCAATTATGTTTTTGTCTTGTTTGTTTAATTGGTACTTATTAGGACTTCTAATGCCATCTTAGGTCGTATTTGTACAAAAATCTAGCAAATTCTACTGATGTGCAGGTGTGACAGTTTCGCAATAACCGGTATAATCAGTGTAATTTATTTTTCCAAGGGGTAAGGACAAGAACAAATTGAGTGGTCCTGAAATGGCTCCTTTTTGAAATCCACAACTGACATCATTTTAAGCAGATGTATCAATTTTCAAAATCTAGTAATTTTATGCCTAATGCTTTCAAACGATGCTATCTGATCTTTCCTGTCTGATTTTAAACCAAACATATGGAGCATTTCAATCCCCTAAGTTACAATCTCTGCTACAAACACACTGAAACGAATGGCAGTTTGTTACCTACCTTATCAACCTACACCCTTTACTTTTCTTTTATTCAGCATTATATCTATTCAGGTTTATTATTTATAATTATTAAATATATTATTTTATGTTTTTTAGCATTTACAGCTGAAAAAAGCACCTTCTTTAAACTGGATGATTCTGATTATACAGGAACCGATAAAGATTTAATCACAAGAATTATCACAGTATGGTCGTTTTGACTACTACTAGAATAAAATACAGTCTATTCCGGTTAATGGGACCACATCGGGACATGATCGTT
>JAUZSV010334548.1:0-11566 GCA_034780495.1 Parotocinclus cesarpintoi | reverse complement strand
CGATCGGCGCGGACGACTACAAGCTCCGGGAGCGGGTAGGACCCTAACAGCTTTTTGTCATTTCAAACCTGCAGGCAGGGACGGCCCCATCTTCTCGGGGTCCTAGCGCCCCTGGATCTCCAGCCACGTCCATTGTGGTAAGTTTGTTGACTTCCAGCTCCTGTCATGTTTCCCCTGTTATATATCCGCCTTGCACCCTGTGCTGCCAGATAGGTGGGTGTAAAAAGTCAGCATGAAGTGCAATATTTAAAATCTTTGATGTCCTGTTCATCTTAAGGAAAACAGTTTGGTCTGCACCCTCTCTGAAATGACGTCTGGCTACAAATAAAGAGATGCTGAATGGGTTTAATGGGATTTTCTGGGTTCGAGCATTAAGTAAACTGCACTAGTTTCAGTGTTGTAGTGTTTAGTTAAGATAAAACAACACACACAGACTGATACGCTAACCAGAGACACAACAGAGTGTTTAACAATCGACACATTCTGGCCTTTTATCTAAACACAAACAGTACTTTTGGTCCAGAATTCCCAACCCAGGGTCCATGCCCCCCCTCCCCTCAGGGAGGCCCGAACATGACACATTTGTCTGCTCTGAGGAGTTTACATGACATGCTTATTTGGCAGAGCACCGGCTCCCAGTGTTGAGACTGCCTGGTTTATGTCCCACCTCTGGCAAGTTAAGGTTTATCTATGAGTTTCCAGTTTATATCTGTACTCGTGGGTACAGGCTTCCTGCCAGTTCATGCTGTTCTAACATCCAAATAAACATCTGGCAAACAAGTCACAGCATGAAGTGTTAATAAAAAATCTTGGCCTGTCCCTCCCTCAGGCCAGAATGGATAATCAGGTGATCGGGTATAAGGACTTAGCAGCCATTCCTAAAGATAAAGCCATACTGGAGGTGGAAAGGCCTGACCTGATGGTGTACGAACCTCATTTCAACATGGCCAGTCTGGAACGAGTCAGTCTGTCCAGGAGCAGAGAGGTCAGTAAAACATTCTCACCACAATACTTGTTTTGGCCTTCAAACTTTCTAACCTCTTATTGCAATCGATTGTCTGTGATTTCTATCCCAAATGGTGACGCCTTTCTGCCGCCGTTTGACATTTTTTTCAGCACATTTGACCTCAGTGTCTGCCACTGACCTTGTTGCTATTGAGAGAATGTCCACTCGTAGCCGGTGGAGTTTTGTCTGTAGGGCCAGACCTTTTTTATTGCTTGTTTCGCAGATCCACCGAAGATCCTCCGGCTCCTTGTCTGTCCCGCCGTTCTCCCGGTTCGACTTTACGGAGCGATCGATAAGCAGGTTTATATCCAATTCTGTGATTGACGACGTGATTAGGATCACCTGCAGCTCACGTTACTTATACGTAAGCTCCAGCGTGCCACGTCGTCACTTCTCGTCCACGTTCACATCTGCGCTATCGCTCCATTGCGTTCGTCCGCGTCCGCCATTACGGTCAGCCGGTGACACCCCGGGGCATATATCGCCGACGGGTGGGTAAGGGGGGAAACCCTGAGGTTAATTTATCGATAGGGATTGATATCAGGGTTTTCCCGAGGCTTAGCCTTCGTTCACGCATTCCCGCGGTTCTCTCCGCTTGGCTCCGCTCGGCTGCGTCTACCTATTTGGGACGCACCCGAAGCGGCTCCTACTCGCGCTTGCTGCGCTTTCGAGCTCACGCTCGCCTCCTGGCGTTTCGGTTTCGCACTGCATCGCCCGATTTGGGACGCACCCCGAAGACGCCTTTCTCCGGCACGCTCAGTGCTCTAAGAGCCTCACGCTCGCCCCCCAGCACTTAGGAGGCACGGAACGTCGCCCGATTTGGGACGTGCCCCTAAGTGCCGTGTTCCTTTTTGTATTTTGGAGAGCCTTTTGCTCTGCCTCCTTAGTTCTTCCCCGTTCGACCCCTACGTCACGTTAACCCCCGTCCCCGCATCCTTGGGTCCACAGTCCGTTCCATAACAACCTGTGGTAAATTCAAATGATTGGACAGGATTTGGACATGAAGACACACACCTGTCTCTAAAGATTTTATAAATGTATGGTTCAGTAAATGAATGGTGTTTATCACAATAGTGTGTATACATGATTGCACTATTATTAAGCATACAGGCCTATTAAAATAGACACATTTTTAATTGCAATTATTTCTATGTCAATTATTGATCAGCTCAAATTTCGTGATTGTGAGCGTCAGAATCCAAAGTCCAACTTGGTCATTGAAATGATGATAAAGACTAAATTTTAATCTGTAATTAAGCAAGATGTTTAAAACAGTAATTTATGCTCTCCCTACAACTAAAGTAAATATTATTTTAAAAAAGAAGGGTCAGGAATAAGTGTCTCCAATCACAAGTGTTCTAATTGTGTTAAGTAGTGTAACCTGACCAAAATTATTGATCTGATAATTTGCCCTTTAATTAGATCTCGGGAAATCTGGCAGTCAGGCAGAGTAGTTAATGATGGCATTACCATTTGACTTCATTTCCCCCCTAATTAGCACTCTGACTGTATCATTAAGTACTCTTGGATCATATTGACAGAATCCGCTGGAGTAAGGGAATCTGTCAAATTAAGTACTGTTAAGTTCTCTCTAGAAGACCACGCCTGTTAAGCAAAGGCTTGCAGAGGTTAAAATGTAAAAAACAGTCATTTCCACATCCTTGAGATCGTCTGGTTTAAATTATTTAAAGATTAAAAATGGGGTTCTTGAGAGAGTTAACACAACAGCTAAATTAACTGAGACCGTCTCGTCTGTGTAAATACAGACATGACCATCTGATCAATGTCCGTTCACTTCAGTTAAAAACAAATATAGTTCTGGACATTGTGGCTGTAAACAGGGGCAAATTTAGCATAAGTATTTAATAATCAAAATAATAATACAGTGCTTCATTTAGGGTTTAAGCCCCTGCTTGTTCATCACAGATATGGACAATGACTGCTTCCTTCCTACCTGGAGGGTCGCTCAGGTAGCATGTATCATAGATATCAGGTATCATGGACCAGGTGCCCTTTCAACTTAAGTTCCACAAGGCTCAGTTCTGGGACCTCTACTTTTCTCTCTCTACACCCATTGTCTTGGTGAGGCCATAACCTCTCACAGCTTCTCCAATCCCTGTTATGCACTCAGCTTATCCCTTTAACAGATGTTAGAGCTCTGCAGACATGAGGTACAGCTCATCAGGGACTCCAACTCATCATCTGAAGCTAGACCACGGCAAAACTGAACTACTTTACATTCCTGCAGGTGGATCCCGTTATCAAAATCATGCCATTTCCCATATGAACTCATCCATCACACCTTCTGAGGACGCAAGAAACCTTGGACTTCTTTGCTCATATTTCCAAAGTGACCCAGCCATTTAGGTACCTCGTCTGCAACATCAAAAAAATTCAACCCTTCCTTTGCCCAGTCTCCTGTTATATTAAAATAATTTAGTGTTATGCTTTTCCGGCTGGTCTTCTAATGCTAATGCTGGTCTTATCTCGCACCACTACTGCGTTCACTTCACGGGCTCCCTAATAGCAGCCCGCATTAGATTCAAAACCTTGATACTCGTCTACAAAGCCAAAAATAGAACAGCAACATCTTACCTAAAGGCTCTAATCAAAGCACGCTCTCTACCTCGTACCCTCCGAGACCTCAGAGATCCTCCAAGTAAGATTAAAGGAAGACAAGCAACACGAATCTTCTTCGTCCCGGCACCCAGGTCTTGGAATTCACTTCTAATGAATGTCCGAATGGCTGAGTCTCCTGCGGTTTTTAAGGGACCAATTCAGTATAAAAATACTATAATGCGTTAATATAGTAATAATATAGTGTTTAACAAGTGTTTGTTCCCTTTATTTAACACTACAAAATCAGATGTCCAGCAAAAACCATTGAAACCATTCAATCTTGGTATTTCCAAAAGTTTTTAACTTAAAAGTTACACAAACCCAGCATTTTCCTATTCACCACGTACATTTCTGCTTTGTACTTTTTATGCCTCCATCCTTCCATTGGAGCTAATCCTAACGCGATGCTTCCTCGGCCTCTTCTGATTGGATTGACATTTTAAATAATTTAGCGCTTGAGCACAGAATAACATCCTAAACTGTTCCCCGGCTCGTCCGGCCTCTTTCCCTTCCCTCCTCTTTCTGCTTCCCGACCTGCTGTGGGTGGAGAAATTGCTCCATGTCGGTTGGATTGACTTTAGATTCAATCTAAATAATTAATTTGTTGGGTAACTTTCAAGTGTGCGATGCCTCCTAGGATGGGGAGATCTGAAATGACTTTTTCCGGCTCCCATCTCTTTTTACAATTACTTCTTACTCTACTTCAATCTCCCTCACTATCTGTTTGCCCACCTGTTTTTGCCTGAACGTTCATCTTTTGATGGCTCAGAGACAATTACAGGCAAAATGTATTCCACAGATTTTCCCCATCCCTCTACAGTCCCCTCTGAGCAGCCTGTGTTTAATCCCTTACCCCTGATGGTAATTAGTTCTGTAATTAACCTTGACACTCCTGATCACATCAGTCTGCTTTACCACTTGCTGTTTACTCCACAGTCGTTTATCATGTATGCAGTACAAGTCAATCGCTCCCTCAAACCCTGTCTGGTATCGGCACCCCTGGTCAAATTACAGATTTGATTGGTTTTGTCAGAGAGCCTACTTTGAATGAAACACTAGCATTGTTCTCAAGTTTAGACGCCTTTTTAAATAACCATATATCCAAATCTCCCATCTACTGATGCCACCTGCAGGGGTGCAACCTCTATGCCAAGCATGCCAAGCAAAGAGGGTGGCGGCTTAGTGTGTGCCGTGAATACACTAATAATCAATGACCATTTTTCTTTAAAGGCCAGCACATTTCTACAGGAAGAATCAGCTTTTGTGGATGAACCACACTACACTTCCCATATCCATCTGCCGCCATTGTTTATGTCGACCTAGTTAGTGACCTGGTTAAAAAACACCGTTACTAGAGGTAGACCGATCAATTGGCCAGTGATCTGCTTATTATTTACATATAACCTGAGCCCCACCTGAGTGGCATGGTGGTACCAGCATTGCTTATACTTCGGCAAGGAAAGGACAAAATGAGATTTTAAGTACAACCCCAAATGAGAAGTATACAATACGGAAAATAAACCAAAGATATTTCGTTTGTTAATAAAACATTCCTTCCTGCATTTCAGGCCTGCAACACATTCCAAAAAAAGTTGCTCAAAAGACTTAACGAAATTTTAACGAAATTAAAGAAAGCATCTCAGTCTAGATAGCCAAACAGAACGGTGATGAGGCATTTAGGGAAAGAACGAGTCTTACAAAGAATTCGCTTGGGAGCCTAGTCCTTTTCAAACCATGAAAACTGAAAGCAAGGTTAAAAAAAAAAAAGAATAAAAAAAAGTTGACGCAGTGCGTCTGTGAAAGACAACAACTATTCTGTCCTGAGCTTTTTTAGAGCTGCTGTGTCTTTATTTAATCAATATTGACCTTTCTCTCTGCGGTGTTCTGAGAGTTTTAATGACGGGGATGCAGTCGATGAATTTCTCGCTATCTGAAATGGCAATCTGTCAGAATTGGATTGAGACACGGGGTTTTTATGGGCACCCCTGGCAGCAGAAGAACATGCATTTTAATGACTGGGTGTCCATTGGTCATGTACATGCCTGCTATGACCTCGTTTATACGTCCCCTCTGTCTTCTATCTGTGAAGTAGGAGCCCATTTAGAGTAATCAAATGCATGTCTGGTGAGTCAGAGTGAAATCTGATCTCTATATCCCACGTAATACATAAATCCATTCATCACCATTCATCTGACCAGCCACTTTGTGTGTTATTTATTATGCTGTGAGTTTTATAGAATTGATTTGGATTCCCTTAAACTTGGAAGAAACGGCACTTTTGGGAAGCAGATGGTTGGTGTTTGTTAAACATTATTATTCTATGGGCCACAGTTCAGTTAGGGGACAAGCACGGAGGTTCGGGTAACACCGCTGCCTTACAGCAAGAAGGTCCCGGGTTCAATCCCAGGGTGGGGCGGCCTGGGTCCTTTTTGTGTGGAGTCTGTAGGTCCTCTCTGTATCTGTTTGGGTTTACTCCGGGTACTCCGGTTTCCTCCCACAGTCCAAAGACATGCGTGTTCGGTTAATCGGTGCCTCTAAAGTGGCCCTAAAGTGATGCGTGTGTGTGTGTGTGTCTAAGGTCTGATCATTCGTAACAGAATCTGAATGCATGAGAGGTTTAGTGGTGTGTGAAAGAATACGATTGTGTGTAAGAGGTTTAGCAGTGTGTGTTACTGGATTGAGGAGACAGCTTGATAGTGTGTGTGAGAGGTGTGCGAGTATTTGAGGGGTTTTGACGGCGTGTGTAAGATGACGATTGCACACGCACACACACACACACATACACATGCACGCGTGCATCATTTTAAATCACATATCCATCAGCAACTGCTATTGTTTACTCAGTATTGTGTATTTGTGTCGGTTCGGCTGATGTTGGAGTTTATTTTTATACCATAGAGAAAATAAATAAATACAGTGAATCCCCACTGACAGCATTTCAACTCTGAGCAATATTTAAATATGTTTAACATATAATGTTGGTGACTATTTATAATGTGGTAAATACTGGGATCTGTTACTGATTCGGATGACAGAACTGCCTGTGGAGACACGGACCTGTAGAAGCCTACAAAAATTCCGCTGCACTGAAAGTTCCCAAGCGCAAAGCGGTAGCTTGAGAGAATGAGAAGAATGGCAGAAAATCCCCAAATTCAGGTGTGTAGATGATGTGGCACTCCTGGCAATGCAAAATTTAGCTAAACTAAATTTCTAAAATTCTGTTCTCACTTGGTCATTATGGGACATTGAGCATAGAAGGATGGGGGGCAAACCTGATTTGTTTATTTTAGCACAAGGTCTCAAAATAAAGTTTGGAAAACAGTGAAAGTGACTTTAAAAACAGTTTCTTATTCTCTATATCATTCTATATCATTCTTCTTATCATTCTATAGTAATTCTAACAGTTGAGGAGTATTCTCCCGGTTTTAGTGTGTGCTTTATGTGAGACCAAACTGACAATAGGCATAATCATGTCATAATCTGGTGAATCTGATGGACCGTGGCAGACGACCAACAAATAATATTTAGACTATGTAAGTCAATTTATGGTTCCGTTCCACCAAGCCACACCCCCCTACCCCCCCCCTCCAAACACACGCAACGGGCAGTTAAAACAAATGTAGTCTGATGCAATTAAAAGAAAATTGGAGTTTTAAATAATGCTACTGCAACAAATGGTGCTTTTTGTAACAGTCTCACCAAATTTAAATAACCAAGTGCGGTCCTCAATTGGAAATCCAAGTAAACAAACAAGCTCACTGAGCCTTTAAACATCCTCAATCGCAAATTCATCTTTACCTTAATGAGTTTCAAACTCTAAATTGGATTCCTGAGCAGTGGAAAAACAAAAGCATGGTCAGATAGGAGGCTCACATTTTGGGCACAGGGACCACGAAACAACATTCCCTGTCAGGGGGCAACATCTGAGGCTTGAGGTGTAGATCTTCGGACAGTGGAGATCATCTTGGCATTGAGGTTGACCAAGTCCAAGCCTTTATAGCAGCTGTTTATGCTATGGCAGGAGGACAGTTTTAGCAGAACCATGGCACAATGCTACAAGGTTCATGATGTCATGAATTGGTTCCATGTCCCTGACTTTAATCCCTTAATTATAGAGCATCTTTGGAATGACATAGAACATCTACACTGCAGCAACTGTGATAAGCTTTCCTGTCCTCAGGGGTCAATATTCCTTTAGAATAAAAAACAGAACTTAGTCGAATCTGTGCCACAAAGAACTGCTGGGGTTCTGAAGTTCAAAGGAGCTTAAACATGCTATGAGATGATTGTCATTAAGAGTAATCATTAAGTGTATGCGAAATTTCAACCCATTATCCATCAGTCTAGACGTTTAATGTCTGCTGTTAAACAGTAATTGTGCTGTATAGCCTATAAAATTTAAATCCCTTATACTTTTCCGTCATTCAGACATGAATAAGATTTTTTTTTCCCCATTAAAGCGAACGGACGTTAAGCGGTGCGTACCTGTAGTCGAATCCCATTATTAAATTTCTCGCTACTCGATTTTAACCTACAGGTAATTTACCTATCCCACCCATATTCAGAGCATAGTAGTACATTATAGTACAAATGCACTTCAATAACTTGTCCAGCCCTGAGCAGAACCGTCCAGATCTCAGACCCATGCCCCACCAGAACCCACTGTGTCACTGGCCCAAACCAGACCAGAACCGACCGGGTCTCAGGCCTGCACTCATCCACAATCGACCGAGTCCCAGACACACATCTGGCCGACCAGAATCATTCAGGTCTCAGAAATGCACCCGTTATCGGACTCGCACCTTGCCAGAGCCTTCAGGAGTCTCGGACCTGCACCCGGTCAGAACCCACTGTGCCTCGGACTCACGCCCGATCGGGGCTCTCTCTCTCCTGCACTTATCCACAACCAACCGGGTCTTGGGCCTATGCCCAACCAGAACCTACCAAGGCTCTGACCTGAACCTAACCAAAACCCACAGTGCCTCGGACCCATGCCAGACCGGAACCGAAACCTGCGCCATGGCAGAACCGACCGCACTGATGCAACACACATTCACAGTTTCATTATTCCATCTTGAGCCAGCATCCCCTGGCCACACCACCACTCCCTCTTTTGGGGACATGCGTTTTTGTTTCCATTTATTTTTGTACATTAATATACTATCAACACAATATAATTGGCATACAGTTTACAGTTTGTTCTTGGTAGTGCCAGTTTAGGGTGAAGGTTCCACGGCTACTGTGGCACACGACACAAGTGGGTTTTTTTTAAAAACAGCTTCTCCATATGTAACCCGTTTAAAGAAAACCACTCGTGTCCGACCGTACTTTGGAAGGAAGTCACAGTGAAAACTTGTGCATCTCAGGCCTGAAATGCAGGAATTGATGTTTATTAACATTAAATATCTCAGGGTTTTTTTAGATACAAATAAAAAGTACATGCAAAAGGCAGTGTTTTATATGTATTTTTCATACTACCCCAACTTTTTCAAGTCATACTAATATCGTTACTGGTCTAGTTAGAGAAAAGGTATGATTTATTTGTCCATATCATACGTCCATAACGCCTTCTTACCCAGGCACTTTTTGAATCGGGCCTCTCCAGCCTGTTCGATATTTATAAAGCTGCTCTCAGACAATGCTTTCTAAGTGCTACAGCAATTCATTTGACTTTTGACTTCTTATTTCGCTGTGAACTTGTAGGTGTCTTGATGGAAATACTTGAGATACGGGCAATTGCTAAAGGTTCTGCATGAATTTTCATGAATTGCATGCTGACGGCCTTAATCACTGAAATATAATCAAGTAGGATGTAACAAATCTGGCGCAATTTGAAGCGCTGTCCCGAAGAGAGAGCCATTCAAATGCATTAAGCCATTCCCGCCGTGACTGTACTACAGAATACTCTACAGAAACACAAGAAGTGTACGAAGTAGACTTTCAAATCAAGCTTTACAAAAGCTCTTGCTGATGTGATTCAAACCTTGTTCTCCACAGAAACCAGATTCAATCAAACCAAAGTAGCTCTGATCATTCGTTTAGAATCAGAACGCTGTGGTCCATGTGTGTGAACATGAGCATGTGCTTCTTATTGCAGCTGATTAAACAGAGGTTACAGGATACAGGACTTATTTCTAAATAAGATACAGGACTCTAGATACAGGACTTATTTCTATAGCAGCTTTACAAATATCTAAACTCAGTCGAGCGAGCCTACAAAAACAGTGGCATGAACAATCTCCCTAAATGTGATGAGGAAACAATCCAACCTCCATGGCAGCCTAAATGTCCTCTCCTCCTTTATTCAGCACTTTCAGCACTTCTGTAGTGTCTTTAAGTGCTGTATATTCATTACTTACATTTGGCTTTGATCTGTCTGATTCATTTCTTTACTTTATTTTCACCTTCCTGGTAGGAGGTGCAGTCATTAATTATTCTCCCTTAACCCAGAGAATTCTAAAGTTGATTACCCATATAAAACTAAACACGTATGAAATGTGAGCACCTTCATTTTAACACTAAGTTTGCATTTACAGCACTGGGACAGATGCTTATGCACGCTGGCTTACAGCTAATACAGTCTAAAAATGTACAAGCCAAGAAACTGAGGGTTAAGAGCTTTGCTCAAGTGCCCAAAGGCTGCAGCTTGGTGGTGCTGGAACCCTCAAGGTTCTGGTGAATAATCCAATATCTTAAGCACTAAACCACTCCCACAGCCTTTTATTTTTTTACAGTTTTTGTCCTGCCAGAGTTTAATCCTATCAGGTTTTTTCTTGGCCCCGTTGTCCTAGTCTTGCCTACTGTGGTCGAACGTTTGAACGTTAAGCATTTTGTAAAAACCCGCCCTCTAACCTGCGAACACGTCATTTCAGTGAACGCAAAGACTTGCTTAACTGTTAAGACACACTATATGGACACAAGAACAGGGACACATCTCTATGGGGTTGTTTCTAAGAGGTTGTTTCTAGGCCCCATAGTTCCAGTGACAGAAAATCCGAATGGCATCAGACATTTTGAAGAATAGCAAGCAATAAGAGAGAACAAAAGCTATGCACACACACACACACACACAATATACCCAATAAGAGAAATAAAAATAAGCTGTGATGATAAGCAAACCTTATAAAAAGCTGCATTTTTGGTCAGATGCTATGTTGGTGTGCTCTACCATGACTAGGCGCCCCATCTAGGGTTGTTCCTGCCCTTGCCCGGGTGGGCCGTGACCCAGTGTGGATTAAGCGGAAGATAATGAATGAATGTATGTAAAGAATACAAATAAATAAACATAATACGTTTGGAAAAAAATCAAAAGGTATGTCGCCAAAAGGGGGAGTGGTGGTGTTGGCAGGGGGTGTTGATACCAATAATGAACCAACAATTACTTGGTGAAGTCTAATTATTGATATATTCAATAGTACAGGCTCTGGTACTAGCATACAATACCAGCGGTCTATTGTAGAACATTTTTTGTGCAATAGTTGCATGCCTAACATTACAAAGCAGCAGACGGGAGAGAGCTGTGTGTTTTTCGGGTGGTAGATGGGAAGAAGCACCTGGTGTAATACATTAGTGCAGCGTTCTAGAGAAGGAGTACCTGTCAAGAAAGCAGTCTGGATCTTCCAGTACGACATGCTGTTGTGCCCTTTCAGCTAACCAGAACATGACTCAGCCCATGAATCACTCAGTGGTATCTGACATTACAACCTTTAAGGTTCACAGTTCCCCAGATGACAAATAATTGATCGGGATAATTGTAAAAGAAATGCATGTCTCTAATCTTCTAGTGTCCAATTTTGGTGACCCTGTGTGATAACTTCGCTATCAGCATCAGTGGGCATTTCAGTGACACACACATAAGGTTACAGGACCAGCCGCTTATTCGGACCAAATCCTAAAGTACAGAAACAAATCCTATTATATACGTGTAATGTTATTCGCTTA
>JAUZSV010334438.1:0-11567 GCA_034780495.1 Parotocinclus cesarpintoi | reverse complement strand
AATTGTATATATAAAAATAAGTTCAGAGTAGTTATAATAGTTATTTCAGTTTACTTTGAAAGTCCCTGTCATGCCAGCCGCCGCTTGTGTCCTTTTGTCCGTATACTCATGCACTTACGGTAGAAGTGTTCTAAACTCATATATTGAGACGACAGATTAAATCAGTTCTTACCTTGCTCTATAAAACTCAGGGCTGAAGTAAAGGAAAACAAAGTCCCAACATCTCTCTGTTAGTGAGCTGCTTTATTTAAAGCCGTAGGGTGTAGCCTACTGTCCTGTGACGTAATCAATGGGGAGGATATAGAAACTACACCGATTATAACTGGGTCTGGATTTGAACAGTTATTACACCTTGAGTTAAAAGTGCTGACCGCTACATCACCCTACCGCACTTTGTTATACAAATACAAATACGAGTGCAAATGACGAAACAACAGTAATCATCAATTTGCAACAAGCTGCTTTCCATTTTGTAAATCCTTGCTTAGTGAAGGTGCCCAAATAAATGACATGGAAAGAGGGAAAGAGCACAGCTAACAACCATCTCATAAAATAAATGTATTTATATATCAAGTCATTTTTAAATCAATTTATTAGCAAAATAAATGTAATAATGCTTTATTCAGGGGATAAATACGACATTAGAACCATAACTATTGGTCACATTAGCTGTAATAAATCGTTGTACTTTTATTTTCTGTACTATAAAGGCGATTTTTTACTTTTACTCAAGTGGAACTCTAAAGGGGGGCTTAGGGGATTAATATTTGACCTTTGGTATCTCTATATGTAAGCTAAAAGTTATTAAGAGTTGGAACCTATTGTGAAATGACACATTTGCCTGTTTACTAATGCAATTACGGTATGAGTGTTACAAGCGGACAAACGTTTTAACACCGAAGGAAAACAGCCAGAAGTAAAAGTGTTGTTTTAAAGGCACAAATAAAATGTGCAATATCTCGAAATGTTCTTATTTTGATTATTTTCAATGAAATATCCAACCCAGAACATAAGAAAACTACACATAGCTTAATAGAAACGAAGAGAGGAACATGCATTAGGCTATATGTGATCATATTAGAGCACTCATTAAAAAAAACATTTTGTTCATATTTATAATGGGATCCTGTTGATAATGACCTTTGCTATTCCCTGATTCATTTTCATGTTGTTTTACTGTACAGTTTTTGGGGAAAATCAAACATGTCAAAGAATGCTTAATGGTCAATGGCCTAATTTTCTCTTATTGCAGCACTATTAGCCAATGTTGCTTTTATTGCTTCATAGGTTTCTTATTGAAAATGACCCTCACCACTCCATGATTCATTTTCATGTGTTTCTACTGTACACTTCTGGAGAAAATCGAAGGCAATTTGTAGGGGTCAAATTGCATAGAATCAATTGCATAAGTCCTCGGTTTGAAGCAAAATGTTGCTCAATGCATTAGCTTATATATTTATATACTTATATTATATTTCCAATGGATCCTTGTTACGAATGACCCTTGCTTTACCCTGATTTAAAAAAAAAAAAAGTCATTATACTTACGGTTTGGGGGAAATTAAAAGTAAAAGACGCATCAAAATGCATATAGCAATTGCATAATTCCTTCGTATTGAGGCAAATGTCTCAGTACCAGTTTCCTTAATTTGTTCTTATTAAGAATTAACCAGAATATTCCTCAATTAATTTTTTATATAATTTATTTTACAGCTTTGGTGAACATCAAAGGCAAAAAAACACAGAAATACTGTTCCAAGTACTCGTGAAGATAGTACTTAGGAAAGTATGAAAATGTTCTTTAATAGGTTTGCTGATCCTTACAAAGCTACTTGTTTATAATTATACTGATTCACAGATATTCATTTTTATGTCATGTTCCTGTACAGTTTTGGAAACATTCAAATTCAAATTCAAGTCAAAAACTCATTTGTATGACATTTGTATTGTGGTTTTTTTATTGCAGCACTCACAACTAAATATTTATCAACGACACATGCTAAACACTTGTCCTCCACCCAGCATTATTGAGGTTGAAGAACAGTGGCCTTTCCTCTTTACAAAAAGTGGGCTCTGTTCACGTTTCAAAACTTTCACAGGAATCGATATCTGTGATCGGCTTGGAGCTTTTCAGCTTTTTCAAACCAAGGGCAAGAAGATCATAAACGTCTTTCAAAGAGAGTCACAGAACAGAAATATTCAGAGTCTGCGAGACATTGAGAGTGACATTAGAACCATAATTAGAGCCACAGTGGAGACGTAATAAATCATGGTACTTTTTTCTTAATTTTTTTTATACCTAACTGCCTATGAAAGCAATTACGTTCTGTAAAGCAATTTCTACTCAAGTGGAGCTGTAAAGGGAGGACTTAAGTATAACTCAAACATACCTTAAGTATCTCTCTGTATATGCTAAAATTAATAAAGCGTTGGAAGCTCTTGTGAAATTACATGCTGTATTGATTTATTTTAAAAAAAAACGTCTTAGCAATAGTCCATTTAGTTAACAAAATAAGTTCAAATGTTCAAGGTGGTCATATCGTTCCTTCAGTTTACTGCGGATATGGGAGTTGTCGCTTGTGTTTGTTTTGTTATAAGTGGTAAATTTACTGATCGGTGTAGGTTTGCTTATATTGCTAACAAATTCTTGCTAAGAACGACCTTTTTCCTATTCCCTGACTTATTTCCAATATTGTACTGTACAGTTTTGGGGAAATTAAAAGTAAAAGACACACCATGTATTAAAATGCATTTAGCAATTGCACTATTCCCTCATAGTGAAGCATTCACAGCAAAGGCTACCTTAATAGGTTTAGGAATTATCCTGGCTATTCCTGAATTAATTTTCTTGGATGTGTGAATTTTTTTGAGCAATGCAGGTTTTACCACATTAATTAATATTTCTCAGGATTTCTGTGTCAGTTCCTGTAAGTAGCTGCCAGGGGGCTAAAAAGACTAGATCAAGATAAGAGTTTGAGTTCTGAAGGAGACCATTAAGCCCAATGAGATGCTCTTTTGGAGCAGAATTACAGATTAACCTGATCATTCTCTACATTACACCCATCATGAGTTTAATCACTCTTGATACAAAAATCTGCTGTGTCTGCGTGGTTATTTGGCTCAGACTGGAGGGACTAAAGCGGCGTTCCATTTTGTAAATCCTTGCTTTGTGAAAGCTAAATCCTCGCTTTGTGAAGTCCCCCAAATATTCCAGATGGAAAGAGGGAAATAACACCGCTAACAAAAGAAAAATAATAATAGCAATGCTCCAGCCAGGGCATAAATAACACATTAGAGTCATAGCAAAGCCATAATAAATCATGGTACTTTAATTTTCAATACTTTAGTAAGTATGAAGGCAAATGCATATGCACTTTTACTCAAGTGAAACTCGAGAAAAAAGGGAGGACTTCTACTTATAGGGATCTCTTTTTATCCCCACAAATTAGGGGATATTTCATTTTGAAGTGTCGCCTAATTTTGTAAGCAGTGTATATAGGCTATATATGCTAAAGCCTGTAAAGAGTTGGAATGGTTAGTATTGTAGGTCTGCTTATATTGCTCATGTTGCTCCAATGGACGTTTTTTGAAGATGACTGCTGGTATTCAACGACTAATTTTTCATATCATTTTACTGTACAGTTTTGGAGAAAATCAAAGTCAAACTCAACACATCAAAAACCCTTTCAATTGCATAATTCCCTCATATTGCAGCACTGCTAAATTGTTGCTACATAGCTTTGCTCATATCTCCATCGAATTTGCGCTCATTTCCTGATTTACTTTCAAGTCATTGAATTGTACAGTTTTTGGGAAATTAAAAGTAAAAGACACCCCATGTATCAAAATGCATTTAGCAATTGTATAATTCCCTCATAGTGAAGCATTCGCAGCAAAGGCTACCTTAAAGGCTACTTTTTAAATTATCATGGCTATTCCTGAATTAATTTTCATGTCATTTTTTAAAGAAAACATGCTTTGATGGGTGAATCTTTTGAGCAATGCAGATTTTGCCAATTTCATTTCATTTCTCAGGATTTCTGTGTCAGTGCCTGCAAGTAGCTGCAAGGGGGCTAACAAGACCAGATCAAGAGAAGAGTTTGAGTTCTGAAGGAGACCATTAAGCCCAGTGAGATGCTCTTTTGGAGCAGAATTACGGATTAACCTGATCATTAACGAGAGATTCTCTACATTACACCCGTCATGAGTTTAATCACACTTGATACAAAAATCTGCTGTGTCTGCGTGGTTATTTGACTGAGACTGGAGGGACTAAAGCGGCGTTCCATTTTGTTAATCCTTTCTTTGTAAAAGCGAAATCCTTGCTTTGTGACGGCCCACAATTATATCACATGGAAAGAGGGAGAGAACACCACTAACAAAACAAAAATAGTAATAGCAATGCTCCAGCCAGGGCATAAATAAGACATTAGAGCCTCAGCAGAGCCATAATTTATTTCAATAATTCAATAATTAAGTATCTATGAAGGCAAATGCATTTGTAATTTTACTCAAGTGGAACTCTATTCAAGGGAGTACTTCTACTTATAGAGTATTTATATTTTACCATGGGTATTCTTTATCTCAGGTAAATGGTTTGTGCACTTCCACCACTGGTAATAACACACATGTCACATACTGCTAGGGTACAAATAAATCAGCAGCAACAACAAAAAATATTCACACATTTAATCGTGAAACAAAGAAGTAACTATTTTAAAAACAACAAGCAAAGCTACAGTCAGGCGTTTTTTTTTTCGGTGTTTTGCGGCAATACATTTGTACTTACAGGCTGATTGCAACTTTTAGTTTAGGCAACCACTACCTTTTTATACACAGTGTAGGAAATAATTATTTGATCCCTTACTGATTTTGGAAGTTTGCTTACTTACAAAGATATGAAAAGTCTATAATTTTACGGGTAGATTTATTTTAACAGTGAGAGAGAGAGAATATCCAAAAACTCCTCCTGAAATGTGCGCAAACTTCATAATCAACTACGAAAAAACGTCTGACTGCTGTGCTTGCCAACAAGGGTTTTGCCACAAAGTATTAAGTCTTGTTTGCTAGAGGAATCAAATACTTATTTCTCTCTGCAAAATGCAATATATATATATATTTTATACGGTGTAATTATCTGGATTTTCTAAAATAAACCTACTCTTAAAATTAACAAACAATTAGCAAATATGCAAAATCAGCAAGGGATCAAATAATTATTATATATTATAATTATACATCTCTCAGAAATGTAGTGCAGCTAGCTAAATAACACTAGCTTTTCATCTGTTCATTCAACATCGGGTTGCTTAAGTGAATTATTGCATTCTGCAATCATAAATGCTATGAAGAATACTATCTAGGAGATTAATAATGTGTACTTCTTAACATTTTTATTAAGTGCACCTTCCTACAACTGAGTCTGGTAAACAGTGCAGCTACAGTCAGGAACATTAAATCAATTTTTTTTTAAATGTATTTTTTTATATCTGGTGTTCTCACCATTATACATGTGGAGGTCTGAGTGCTGGCCATTCTGCATGAACCAGGCAACTTTCCTGCCACCATGGTCTGCAAAGAGTGTAGCTGTTGCAGCAAAGACCTTAGATATGATAAGAACAGAGAGCAGACAGAAAGACACTTGCTATGAGATGAGGTCAGTTTTACATTTTTAAAATCACAGACAACTCACAAAGAACCGTTTTAATTTAGCTTTACAACCAAAAAGAGCAAATTGTTCAGGCATTTGAAAAAGTTTGTTACATACATAAAAATGAGATTATTATGAATTCACTCAACATTGAATCTGCTCAAAAAATCAAATATCAAAAGACAGACCTAAAAAGATTGGAAGGAAAAATGCACATACAGGTTTTTTGTCAGGCTTATTTAGTAAATGGGGCACCATGTTCATGATGTCTTACTTGTTAGTACTTTCAAGCGTCTCCACTTTCCTACGCAACTCACTGTTCTCATTGGAACAGGTCTCCACCCTGTGGTAACAAAATGTTAAAAAATGCACACTAAAAAGCCTGATCGGTCACATAATACACTTTTGAAATCAAAATCTGAATTTCAGATATTTAAATGCAGAATTTGAAAGACTATAAAGACAATAAGAATGTTTTAACAGAAATAACATACTTTTTCTCAAGGACATCCATATACTCTTTTTTCTTCCTACGGCTTTCCTGAGCAGAAATCTGAGAATAAGAAAGTGTGACTTAGCAGCATACGTCCATGTTATAAAATGCATAGCAAGAAAAAAAAGAAAGAATCACAATATAGGTGATTCTGCTGTAACCACAAATGAGCGCGCACACCCACATTTGCACATACCTTGTTCTTGATCTTTCTGCGAATCTTTTTCAAGGCTTTCTCCTCAGATTTGGACAGTGGGAGCTTAGTGGGTATAGGGTATCCCTCTGCTATTAGAGTACGCCTCTCCTCCTCAGTCAGTGAGAGAGGGCCTGAGCCTTGGAGTTTCTATCCAAACAGAAAATTTTTGTGTATTAAGGGGTACAGCGTAACAGTCAATAAGCAAAATAAAAGTAAACTAAACCAAAAAAAATTAAAATATAGAAGCAAAATTAAAAAATGAGGGAAACAAACGTTAGCAGAGAAAAATAAACGCATGAACAGTTATGTCATAATCAATTAAATCATACGCACATGAGGGGCAGTGAGGAGGGGTGAGTTGTACAGTGAACTATGCAAAGAGGCAGGAGTGTATGAGTCCTCCTTGAGGATAACAGGGTTCTGTGAAGGGCTGACAAGGGCACAGGAATGCACTGGACTTTGGCTTCCCTCTGTATCACTGCCATGTGAGCTTGGAGGAGTTGGGGGCATCTGAGGAGCCTCAAGCCCTGCATGTGCACACAGTTGCTGGTTTCATATATACTATTCCTTACTACACCTTGCTCACATTAATGGTTCATGGACATAAATAATGAGTAGAAACTATATTAAGCAGGCTAGAGTGCCTTCGAAAGTGTTTGCAAATTGTATTCTTTTTAAGAAGACAAAACTGTATGTGTAAATTAAATTCTTAATAAATAAAGGTTTCATGAAAAACGTATTAACAGCATACTCTGTGCAAATCTTACCTTTAGCAGATAGGTTCAGGAACTGATCAACCTCATGTGGCTTTAGTTTAATCTGTGAATTGGAACCCTCACCCTCCTTTAACAGCAATGGACACAGAGATACCATATATCATTATTTAGTAACAGTTTCAGCTGATCGAATGCAACATTCATTAAAAAAAACAAAAAAACATTTATATCCATTTTAGCAACATAAGTAAAACTAATGGACTTAGGGGTATGTCTACACAAACTACTGTAAAATCACAAATTTCACTATACATATCTAAATGTCAATTATTTTGAGCACTCCAATTTATTACTTATTTAATTTTTTGCCCTTTTGACTTTCAAGTTAATGAAGCCCTAAGGAGGGCACAACGTTTAATGCTAAACAACATGTAAATTGGAAGAACCTGGTCCTTGCACCCACTATGTTCTAGGCCTTTGGCTAGTTTGAGAACAGGGGTCCTAACCAAACGGCACTGAAAAGGGACCAAGGATCTAGCAGTTTAAGGACAGGGCAAGGCAGTTCTGGGGTCTCACCTAACCAGGCTCCTGAGAATACACGGTCAGTTTGCATTTGCAGTCAAGCTGCATAGTGTTTTTATATTAAGATTTAACCGAGGTGGCTAACCTGTAAAGTGTGTGAGAGAGCATCTGTAGTTACTGCTTCTGCAGTTAGAGTAAGAGTTAGTGTGGGCAGCAGACTTGTAGAATCACAGAGCAAAGGCTCTGACTTTAATTCAAGCTGTTCCACCTTCATGTCCACAGGCCAGTTCTCACTGTCTGACTCTACTACAAAGAAAAACAAAATATCAGTCTATACAGCATTAGGCCTACATATTAACAACAATCATACTCATCATCATCACCACCAACCTCCAATCCCTATAAAGCAATCCAGGACAATGGAGGTTGGGGCCTAAAGGACAGCACAACCCACAAGGCAGGAACTACCTCTGGATAAAGAAGCCACCTAGTCTAACCGATTAAACAACTAAAATGCTCCTTACAATTACTCTGACTTACAAACCACAAGTTGGCATACAGCTCATTTGTATAATGACAGACACAAGCAACATTGCATAACAATGGCACTTGTGTCTGTCATGACACCAGTGATCAGTTTACTATGCAAATTGCCCCGGTCTTTAATTACAATAGCCACAAGTGCTATTCACACAAAATTGGTAGCCAGAAAGGAGGACCCTTTACAAAAATGGCCTATTTACTACCTGCTCCCCATCGAATATGTGCACATCTTTATCCTTGAAAGAGTGGCTACTGGCCTGTAGGTGAGCATACACAGTGGATGTTGTGCCATCCGTTTCATAAGTGGCTGCTTGGTTTTTCCAATATACAACCCTAATTCCAAGTTTGGGATGTTGTGTAAAACGTAACTAGAAACAGAATACAACGATTTGCAATCATGATTATATTTTCAAATAATATTTAATTGAATATGCTACAAAGACAAGATATTTAATGTTCAAACCGAAATATTTTTTTGCAAACATTCACACATTTTGAATTTGATGCTTGCAACATGTTCCAAAAGAGTTGGGACAAGGATAACAAAAGACTGGGAAAGTTGAGGAATGTTAAAAAAAAACCCTGTTTGGAACATTCCACAGGTGAGTGTCAGGAGCACCAACATCATTCTGTAATGGATATTACCACATGGGTTCAGGAACACTTGACAAAACCATTATCAGTGAACACAGAACACAGTTCTCTCCATCTACAAATGCAGGTTAAAGCCATATATCAACAACACCCAGCAACACTGTCGACTTCTCTGGACCTGAGCTAATCAGAGATGGACTGACACAAAGAAGAAAAGTGTCCTTTGGTCTGACGAGTCCACATTTCCATGATTTCCAAAAATAATCTGATGTCGTGTCCTTCAGTTAAAAGATGAAAAGGACTGTCTGGACTGTTGTCAGCGGAAAGTTCAAAAGTCTTTTTCAGGTACTTCCCTGCTTATCTCAGCAAGACAATGCCAAGCCACATTCTACACGTGTTACAACAGCGTGGCTTTGTAGTAAAAGACTGATTATTAGATTGGCCTGCCGGCCATACAGACCTGTCTCCCATCGAAAATATGCAGTGCATTATGACAACGAAGACCCTGGATTATTGAGCAATTGAAGTTGTACATCAAGCAGAAATGGGAAAGAATTCCACCATGAAAGCTTCAACAATTAGTACTTTCAGTTGCTACACGCTTACTGTTGTGAAAGATGATGTAACACAGTAGCAAACATGCCCCTGTCTTTGTAGTGTATTCAACTGAACATAGAATTAAAAGGATTTGCAAATCATCGTATTCAGTTTTTATTTACGTTTTACACAACATCCCAACTTAACTGAAATAAGTGTTCAATTTCTGGCAGTTCTCCCAGCACTTAACAGTATACACTATATTTTTGCCAGGAGGCCAATACTTGGGTTGAGCCAGTTTTTGGTTTAGTGTGTTTTTATGGTTTAAAAGCAAATATGTGGTTCAATTGCCCAGTTAGAATAACTACATTTACTCATGGCCTGTTTAATGTAATTTCTGTCCATCCCTTGCCGCTCTGTCAGTGGGTTGTGCTGTGTACTCGTTGGTACAGTGTCCTGATGATTTTTATGTGTAGAAACAAACGTTAATTGTGATGCCTATGCATTGTACTAAGGTAAATTTAAGAAGTTTTGCACTTTAAGAAGGTTAACCTGTCATTTTTCATATCAAATCATTCAACTATTTAGTTTACCTTCTTACTAGATCAAAACATCTTTGGAATGTGCCGCAGGCCTAAAATGCAGGAATGTATGTATATTAACAAACGAAATAAAGTTCACCAAACAAAATGAGATACATATTGGGTTCCTATTGCCTGTAGTTAAATGAAAGTCAGTGTAAACAATGGGAACACCATGTTTATGTTGTATTTGCATTTTTCTTACTGTATAAACTCTCCTGAGTTGGGGTTTTCTTCAAAGAATCAAACAATACAGATCATGTCATGTCTAACCACTCATTTATTACAGTTTATATTATAGTAACTAAAACAAGATCTCTGCTTGATATATTTAAAAGTCGTAGTGGTACGGAAGCAAATTATCACGCTCCTGCATGATCAAACAGCAATAAATCTAAAGAAATAAAGAATGTCATACAATAAAAGTGGATGAACTATTACAATGAACCAACCTAATCAGCAGTAGGCTGGCAAACCATACAATAAACAGTAAGTACACTACACCGTCACTGAGCAAACGCTATGACAGTGGCAGTGTGTTTTTTTTCCTGCTCTCACCTGGCTCACTTTTTTTTTTTGCAGGTTGGTGGTAGAACTGGGGAGTCTGGGGCCGAGACTCTCCACTCAGAGAGTAACTGTGCTCGGTCTGGATGTGTGGAAGAGGTGAACAAATGGGACTGAGCTCCTGATCACTGTACGTTGCTTCACTCCTGCCTGAAAGGAACGGGTCACTCAGCAGCTGATCTAGCAGTGTTTCCTGAGATAGGTCGCACAAAAGGTCAGTGAAGTGCTGTATTGGAAAAACAAAGATTAAAGTTTAAAGATATGTTTATGAGTATACCTACAGAAATAAAATACCAGACTCCATTTATTTGTTGTGTAAAATGTTTATATTTTGTACATGGAGTTTAAATTTGTTCTATTTTTTAGCCCTTTTGTGATCATAAATTCAAGGGGATGTAGAAAGGAGAAACAGAATAGTGGTGCAGTTAAAAGATGATGCAATACAAAATAAGAGATTCAATTGCTTTTGACATTCATTCTACGTTCAGAAGTGCTACATTAAAAATGGCACATGCCTAAAACCAAAATCCAGAACCCTGAAATAAAAAACCCTGTTAGTGGTGATATTTGAACCAATGACACTATTTATACCTACAAACATTTAAATTTATCATAGACAACAAAAGCATTAACAAAAGTAAATATGCAAAATGAGGCCTCCATGTATGAGTGACATTACTGCTAGGACCTAAAATGAGCAAATAACACTGCAACGGAATTGCACTTTAGTTCAGCACTCAAATTCAGCATTTTACACAATCTCTAAACATATAAATATTTTATATGCATCAACAAAGAATCAAAACATACGCCTTACATATCTTTTAATTCCAGTAGAAGACTATGGGAGTTCCCGAATTTGGGGTAAGGAGCCTTATCCTCCAGTCTAAGCAACAACCTGCATGAAACGTCATGTCTACTACTTTATTATTATTCTATATATTACCTAATTGATTCATACTTTAACAACTTTACTGTCTTCCTTCCTGTTACCGGTCGAATATCTGTCTTTCATCATTGTTCAGAAAGTTTACAGGTGACCGGCTTGTGTCTATAGTGTGTTTATAGTGTGTTTGTTTATTACCCTTTAGCAAATCTCCAGTATCCATTTAATTTCGGCTTTGTATTCACAAAGTTTAAATTTATAACTCTTCATACAGTCGGTTATTAC
>JAUZSV010334342.1:0-11567 GCA_034780495.1 Parotocinclus cesarpintoi | reverse complement strand
AATAAAGGTTTAATAAACATTTAATATGTTACATAGCACGTCCCGTCTTATAACATAGGGCATGTTCGTTTAATCGGACCAGCCGGTTATTAGGACCAAAACCATCCCGTCCCGATCTGGTCCCATTAACCGGATTCATCTGTACTTCTAAGCCTATAAAACATTGCTCATTACAAAAGCTGCCACTAGGGGGTGTGATACGATCAATAAATTACTTTATATTTACTAAGGCTTTTTCAGTTAAGATAAATAAGTAATTTTTTCTCTTTAACCCTTCCCACTTACCTTCCGCTTTTGTCCGTGGCTCTCTGCCCGGCGAGTCCTTGAGCGGGCAGGTCCACTGGATGGGCGGGAGGTCCTCTGGAATCGGAGAGAACTCTCCAGACGAAGCCTCGCCGCCGCTCCTCTGAGAGGGGGATCCGCTGTTCCTCCGCTTGTTCTTGGCCATCTCTGCGAAGGACGTGACCCTGGCGGGAGGGGCGGGGCTGGGGGCGGAGCCGTCGCTCAGGCGTACGGGGCAGCTCAGCATGCGTTCCAGAGAGCCCAGGCGAGGGCCCGGGGTTTTGTCCAGGTTGCGGTCGTAGCTGCGGGAGCGAAGGCGAGCCCCGCCCGAAGCGACGCCCACGGGCGGGGAAGTGTTCACGTAGACCTGTCCCTCGATCACATGGGAATGGGCGGAGTCATCGCCAGGCTCCTCCTCCTCCTCGCTCCGCTGTGGTAAGAAAGGAAAAAAAAAAACATCAAACGTTTGCAAACATCAAAGTGGGATTGGGGAAACGGAACGAAAGCGTTTCTACCTGGGCGTCGCCCTGTGTTTCTTCCTCTTGGGCGTGCCTGAACAGGAAGTACTCGGTGGGCTGGGTGGGGCTCCCCTTGCTGTGATCATCGGAGCAGCTGGTGACGGAGGATCCCACCGGACTGGGGGACGAATGCGAGGAAACGTCGCAGGTCACCAGCTTGTAATAGTTCTGGGTGGCGACCACCAGCCTGGCCTCGCTCTGCATACAGGAAGTGAGGTCGTTAGGAAGTGAGGTCGCGCAGGGTAGCGCCCCGTCCTGGTTGTGGTAGTAGTTGCAGTTGGCGTCGAGCTCCACAGGAGGCTGAGAAACGCGTTGGCAAGACGAGGACAGGGGGTCGTCCGTGTCCGGGGGGGCTTCGGTCGGAGACCTGTGCAGGTCCAGGTAGAAAGCTCCGCCCGCGCACGCGAACTCTGCTCCGCCCACTACGGCGTGCTCCACCGAGCTGTTGAGGTTGGGCCTCATCTTGTCGGGAACGGCGTCGTTCTTGCCGTAGATGGCGCTGAAGTTGACCAGGATTCCGTCCGAGCTGTTGCAGGAGGAGTCGCTGCAGTAGCCGTGCGGAAAATCCGGGAACGACTCCCGGGAAAACCCGCAACCTTCCGACCTGCCCCGGCTGCACCGGTCGTCCTCGTCCTCGTCCCACTCCTGCTCGCCGCAGTCCATGGACAGGGTGGACCCGCTGCTGCCGTGACGACGCTGGAGGTCCATTCCGAGCAGATCCTCCAGATGGGCGGAGAAATGACGCCCGGACGCCCCCTTCGGCCCCTTCAGGTGGAAAGGTCCGGCGTCGTAGCCCAGCTCGTGCAGGTGGAACGGCGGCAGGTCCTCCAGGGTCCCGTGCAGGTGGAAAGAGGAATCCTCCAGGTACCCGTTCAGGTTGTCTCCGTCGTCTTCGTCGTCGTCCTCGTAATCGTCGTGTCCCGACTTCAGAAGGAAGGGGTTGTGTCTGAGCGAGCTCGGCCTGTCCCGCCTCGTCTTGGACAGGATTTTAGGAGGCGTGTCCTCAGAGTTGCTGGAGGTGAACGACGATGTGTCGCTCGCCATGCCGCCTCCTCCTACGCCTCCTCCCTTCTCTCCTCCCGTCATCCCGTCGTCATCGAAGGCGTCGCTGGAGCTGGAGGTCTGGATCAGGCTGCTGTACACCAGCGCCTCACGCTGGAGGACGTCCCTCTCCGGGAGCGAGGTGGTCCGGATCAAGCCCAGGTTTTCGGGGCAGCTGAACGGGTTGCTGCTTTTCCTCAGCGGGCTCCCGCAGCGCCGACCCGACCCCGAGACCTGGCAGTGCACCAGCGGGACGTGACGTACGATCAGCGTCTCTCCGGACAGCTTCGGAGGACTGTCCATCGTCAGAAAAGCCGTCGGGGGTTCGAAGCGGTTTAGGGGCGAGCGTGGCTTAGTTTACGCGTCCGATGCCGACTCGGGGTCGCTGGGAGTGAGGGGTGTGAAATAAATAGAGGAACACGTCATCTCGATGCAACGGAAACATCTAGGAGAGGATGGAGATGCAAGGGACGTCAGTAAACAGTTCTGGGTCGGTGTCCAAAAAGAGTCCCCACGAGGTAACAAATACCAGAGCGTTCATTCGTATATAACCTAGCCTAACCTGAAATAAACCCTTTTATTTATAACAACACAAACCCAGGGTTTTATAAACGACCAATTCACGTCTGAATGGCAGAAAACTAGCGTGAAACGGTTAAGGAGTGTGTGTTAATAGCAGTGTGTAACCGGATTAGCGGACCTTAAAGGGATTACAGCCCAGCGTTTCTCGGGTGTGGCCGCGACAGAACCCGAGTCTGAAGTAAATAAACAAATGAATAAATGAATAAAAAGCATCGCCGACATCAGAGATATGACCCTAAATCTCAACTATATTCCCCGTGTGCAGTCCGAAAGAAAAAGCATAGGGTCTACAGTAAAGGTTGGTGAAGGACAGATAAGAATCTGGATCCAGAGATTTGAGCTGCACCTCGGAGAAAAAAAAACTGGCCTTTCGTTTACAACCGCCATCTTTTTTTTCCCCAGGTCAGGGTCACAGGGGTCCGGTACCCGCTACCCGTCCCAGTGCCAGCCCGAACAGCAGTGCCAGGTCATCAGAAGGCTGGCAGGAACCCTGGTACAGTTCTCCATAAGCTGCCTGTCCATCATCACAGGTTTGTACTAAACCAGACCGGCCGCGTCACAAATGAGCTCAGCGTTAGTGCACTCGTGTGAGTGAGAGATTTGAGATACGGCCTGCAACGCCTCGATTAGACCGAAACACAAATAACGTGGCCCGAAAAACCACACAAAAACACACACACGCGTGAGGAGAACATGTTAAATAACCAAGGGTGAAGGGCAGATTGGGAGAAATAACATGTTAATGGCAGAAAATAAGATTTTTAAATACAGTAAATCCGTTAAGCAGGCCGCGCGTTATTATCGTACCGTTAGCCAGCGTGCTAAAGCCGTGTCACCGTTACACGATAAACAAATATCGGTCACGTCATCACGGGCAGCGGTTTATCGGTCATTTCATAACCGTTAGGAATCTTGCAATGACATGAAAACGCGGTTATTATGGGATGTGTTTGTTGTGGTGCAGTGATGAAGCTCAGTCGGTCGGTCAGCTAGCATAACCGTTCTCTTCACCTCACACACACATTTAGCGCGGTTCTACTTACATTTTGTGTTCTTTATCTCCCTCCTCGAGCCTCCCACGCGAACACGGCCCTAAAATCCCGGTGTTATGATTCATTCCTCTCACTCACGGCTTCACAGCGTCTGGCGCTGCGTCATTACCACAGCAAGAGTCGATTCCTAAAGATTCGACTCCTTGACTCCCTACCGTGCCAACGCAGAGTCGGTTCTTAGGTTCAGAGTCATTTCTAGTAAACTGGTTCAGTTTCCAGAAGACGGGAAAATGGGGTGGAGAAGCTGCAGGGCACGAGGGAGGAACTAAACACGTTAGGGGGGTTTAAAGGTTGAACAGTTTTAAAATATATTTTTAGGATTAGAAGGATCTAACTTCTATTAACGTTTCTATAAACGTGTTTAATTTAAATAAAGTTTATTACTATATCTCTTTTTATAACGGAGAATTGTCCCAGAGCAGCTTTCTAATCTTATATGATCTTATAAATCTCATCCTGGGGCGACAGTGGCAAGGAAAATCCCTGATAGTAGAAGGAAGAAACCTTGGGAGGAACCAAGACTAAAAAAGGGACCCGACCAACATGGGTGGCCTAGATAATAATTAAATAAATACTTATAAGTCTATTAAAGTAACAGTAACATTAAGTAAATAACAATTTAAATCAATTATAAAATTTAAGTTAGTAATAACATAAATATAAAATAGATTTTAAACTCAGTCCTCAGTGGGAGGTCCTTGGAGGCCCATCGTCTCCTAATAACTAAATGACTGAGGGAGTTCCTGCCCTCTGGTGGGACTGGGTTCTGTTACTGGACACCAGTATAGGTGATGGTGAGGTGGTGTGGTGCTGGAACTGGTACCAGAACATCAGCTCTGAGAGAAAAGAGAATATGTAGTTACTTATGGGTTAGGAGCACAGAGTCTATTATCGATTACTGATGCCATGTGCAGCATGAGAACTCCGGCAGCACTGCTATAGCAGCATAACTAAAGGGGAAGAACCAGAAGGTAACACAACCAAGAGGCAAAAGCCGACCTGAGCCCTGTGTCATGGTCCAAATCAAACTAAAAGTCTGAGTAGATAAGAATGATTTTAGCCTAGACTTAAAAACTGGAGAAAGTCTGAATCTGGAACTAAAGTGGGAAGTTTATTCCATAACTGGTAACCAGTGTAGAGACGACAGAACAGGACTGGTATGATCACATTTTATTTAGAGATTTACTATGTCGTATTTCCACCATGCTACGATCAATAATAATAATAATAACAACTATAATGCAATCAATACTTTAATTATTATTACTGGTTCCATCAGCAACTCCTCAAGGTCCAAGGTGCTCGGGTCCTCCTAATTATTTAAAGTCCCTGACCGTTGGGGTCGGAGCTTCGTTAATGGATGAGGCTTGTAAAACCGGGATTAGGTAGTAAATAATAATGCGATCAATTCATGTGGTTGAGCATCAGGGACCAGGTTTTCATTTTAAGGGACCAAACAACAGAGCTTTTAGCATGGGAAGCTATTAATGAACTGCTGATCGTTTGAACTGAAACAGCTTTAATCAATAGATAAACATCGTTGATGGGTCAAACTGCTGATAATTGAGTTAGCATGTCATGAGTTTTAGGTTTTTGGTGTAGTAGGGTGTGGTTTGTGGGTTTTTGGGTTTGTGTTTCAATACTTTTGACCTTATGTGGGTTTGATAGTGTATTCCTGTGTATTAAGTATGTGAAGAAACAGAGGTGGCCAAAAGTATTGGGACACAAAACCATGAGGCCAAAAGTGTTGGGACACAAAACCATAAGACAAAAAGTATTAAGACACAAAACCATGAGACCGAAATTACTGGGACACAAAACCATAAGACCTAAAGTACAGGGACGCAAAATCCACATGAGGCCAATAGTATTGAGACACAAACCCACATGAGGTCAAAAGTATTGAGACACAAAACCATGAGGCCAAAAGTATTGAGACACAAAACCCACATGAGGTCAAAAGTATTGAGACACAAGCCTACATGAAGCCAAAAGTATTGAGACACAAAACCATAACACCTAAAGTATTGAGACACAAAACAATGAGACCAAAAGTATTGGGACACAAACCTACATGAAGCCAATAGTATTGGGACACAAAACCATGAGGCCAAAAGTGTTGAGACACAAAACCATAAGACCTAAAGTATTGGGACACAAAACCATAAGACCTAAAGTATTGGGACACAAAACCATGAGACCAAAAGTACAGGGACGCAAAATCCACATGAGGCCAATAGTATTGAGACACAAAACGATAAGACCTAAAGTATTGAGACACAAAACCCACATGAGGTCAAAAGTATTGAGACACAAAACCCACATGAGGTCAAAAGTATTGAGACACAAAACCATGAGACCAAAAGTATTGGGACACAGACCAAAGTTTCTTTCCTTATAAAATGTACCTTTTCCTTGCCACTGTTGCTCTAGGTCTGCGGGTACAGATCGTTATAAAGCTGCTTCGAGACAACGCACCGTTCTAAAAAGCTCTTCAGAAATAAATCTGACTTGATAATTACTTCATTGCTAAATCCCTTCTGCACTTGCATCCTCATATTTAAATGAGCGGTAGCCGCTGTTTGCCATATTTCACCTTCACATCCTCCTCCCGAGCCATAAAACACAATTTTATCCCCCTCCCTCTCCACTAAATCAACGATGGCTGCCTCGGATTAACCTAATACCCACATGTACCGTGGATTTCTGTTCCTACAAATGGCAGCATGTCTCCATTCTTCATCCTGATAGATGTTTTCTCTTAAGCAGACGTGCATGTGAATCAATTTAGCCATGCCTCAGTGCCGCTACCCGCCCTGCTACAAATGGAAGTGACAGGAAGTTCAACTTCTGCATTACTCAAACCCTTCAAGGACCGAGATCCGAGCTAGCAGGGCTTTACGCCAGCGGAACTGATCTAGTAATGCTGCACGGAGGGAAAAGAGTCTTATGATGATGTAATCCATCCAGTGGCTGGACGTTTCAGACGAGGCTTGGCGTCCGTGCCACATAATGGTACGTCCCATTAGAGGAAGAGTACGGCCGATTAAATACGATCCTAAACTAGTAGGCTTGTGTAACATGATAGCATAATGACGATTACAGAACGATTATCTGCTGTGACTGGTGAAATGTGAGAGATTTCTGTAATTCTATAAAGGTTCTAATTAACCCAAAGGGCTGCCAACATACGAAAAGTTACAGGACTGGTGCAAAAGAAATGTTTCAAATACGTAATGGATGTAGAAAAATACAATGACTGTGTAGCTCGATTTGGGGCTTCGGGCTGACCAATTAGAGTTAGGTTGCCAGGCAGAACAGTTTAAAAAAAGACAAAACCAAGAGGCCAAATGTATTGGGACACAAACACACATGAGGTCAAAAATATTGAGACACAAAACCATGAGACCCAAAGTATTAGGACACAAACCAACAAAAGGTCAAAAGTATTGGGACACAAACCTACATGAGGTCAAAAGTATTGGGACACAAACCAATAAAAGGTCAAAAGTATTGGGACACAAAACCATGAGGTCAAAAGTATTGGGACACAAAACCATGAGACCCAAAGTATTAGGATACAAACCAACAAAAGGTCAAAAGTATTGGGACACAAACCAACAAAAGGTCAAAAGTATTGGGACACAAACGCACATGAGGTCAAAAATATTGGGACACAAAACCATGAGACCCAAAGTATTGGGACACAAACACACATGTCAAGGGTAAAAAATATTGGGACACAAAACCATGAGGTCAAAAGTATTGGGACACAAAGCTAAAATGTCATACTGCTAATAGCAGAGCACAAGGCTCTAGGCTAGGACAAAGAAACATGAGGAGAAACTTTAGGTGGAACGTGGGCTAAAATAAAGCGAATGGAAACGTAAAAGGGGATCGAGCTGCTGCAGGAGTTGATCTTTTCATATCCGTCACTAATTACCTGCTCTCACGTCTCTGTTGGGACGTTTTGTCACCCGATGAATCGCAGCACAAACATGCTTTGAGACCCTATAATTTTTAGCGGCGGCGGCGGCAGCGTGAAGAGAAAGGAAAGATGTTGATGAAACTCGGTCCTGAAATGAAATCGCTGCGCTTTTTATTTCCTCCTATTGTGGCGCCGATTGCCGGAGGGTCGGCTACGTTTCCTCGACGTCTCCTCGATGCGGTAATTCAGCTTTGGATTTCAGCTCTGTCTCCGTGGCAGCAGTTAATTGCCTGAATTAATTTTTGCCCAAAATGAAGAGCGCCGGGTTTAAGGAGCTCAGCGCGGTGCAATTATCTCAGCGGGACAATGGGATATTTCTGAACGCGTGCCGTTTATGGCTCGCTTACCGCCGTGAGCGACGGCCAAGGCACGATGCGGAGTTTCTCGCTGCCGTTTCCTTTCCTGATGACCAGCAACGTCTGAGAAGTTTGATGATCTGATTGTGGTCCATGTAGACCTTTTTATGGTGGTATTTTTGCATAGTGAAGATGCCCACCAACGCTGAGTCCAGTCCAGCGGTCAAGGTACTGGACTCTGGACCAGAAGGACAAGGGGTCAAATCCCTTTGCTGTGCAGCTGCCATTGTTGGTTCCTCTAGCAAATTCCTTAAACCACAATGGCTTGGCTTGTAAGATCAGTTTGAAGAACATCTTAATGCAGCTTCTTCTCACAACGCTCAAAGATCTATAGAGTCTAATTATGAGCTTGGACTGTGGTGGACCTGTGGTGAAGGTACTGGACTCTGGACCAGAAGGTCCAAGGTTCAAATCCCACCAAGAATGGTCACAGGGTTAGATTCGTCTGTCCCTGTAAAAATCCATATCAGTTCTGCACCGCCGGTGCTATCATGATCTATTACACCTCAAAATGAGTGGATCGAGTGTCCTGACCTCTGGACTGGGGTAGGTCAGTGTCTCCTTGGCTACCCTGAGCTGGGGTTGAATCAATCTCGTGACTTATGGTTTGACTGAGATGGATGGTCCGTGGGATGGTGCAGCCTCGTGTAACCTTGGGAAGAACTTTAACGCATAAGGACGGCCAGTAAAGATGATGCATGGTGACCTGCGATGGACCACAATCACAGAAGCCGAATGATGCTGAGATTTATCTCTTATCCTCCTCCGTGTTCCTGTTTCTATAATCCATCCCTTATCTCGCTCGGACTGAGCCTCGTCCCCGGAGCTCTGAACGGCCCGCTGCGTCTCTACTGATCTTCTATCGATTATTCCAAAGAGACCAGAGATGGGATGTTAATCATTCCGAAGCCACTAAGCAACAAAGGCTAAAAGATCAGATTCCATCCCAGGTGTGACTGTAACGAGGTTTAGGAGGTTAATCATTAATGTGGCCAAAAGTATTGGGACACAAATCAACATGATGTCAAAATTATTGGGACACGAACACACATGAGGCCAAGAGTATTAGGACACAAACCAACATGAGGTCAAAAGTATTGGGACACAAACCAACAAAAGGTCAAAAGAATTGGGACACAAAACCATGAGGCCAAAAGTATTGGGACACAAACCAACATGATGTCAAAAGTATTGGGACACAAACCTACATGAGGTCAAAAGTATTAAGACACAAACCAACATGAGGCCAAAAGTATTGGGACACAAACCAACATGAGGTCAAAAGTATTAGGACACAAACCTACATGAGGCCAAAAGTATTGGGACACAAACCTACATGAGGCCAAAAGTATTAAGACACAAACCAACATGAGGCCAAAAGTATTGGGACACAAACCAACATGAGGTCAAAAGTATTGGGACACAAACCAACATGAGGTCAAAAGTATTAGGACACAAACCAACATGAGGTCAAAAGTATTGGGACACAAACCAACATGAGGCCAAAAGTATTGGGACACAAACCAACATGAGGCCAAACGTATTGGGACACAAACCCATGTGGCCAAAAGCTCTCTTGATGGGAAAGCAGCAGACACCCCGGGATAAATCGGAATGTGCCGCTGTGTGAGTGGAGCCCACGCTTTGGGTCTGTCTGGAGCAGGTGTTGTGCCTGTAGGCATTTTTGGAGACGGGCGAAGCTACGCACCGCTGAAAGAGGATAATGTGAGATGAGAGATAAGCTGCAGGGCGTTAAAGCATTTATTTCAAACAGTGAGAAGGGAAAAGAAAACCTGTTTGCTCAAAAACTCATTTTTTATGGAAGCTTAAAGGCAGCTGTCGGGGCATTAATGACCCCCCACCATAACGTACGGGGGATTTTAGACCTAAAGTCATCCTTCAAATACGGACAGTCGAGTCCAGGACCTTCCATGCAGCCCTCGAGAGCGTCTAAAGTCTGAACCTGTCCTGTTTAGTTTTAGTGTTCATGTGATCCTGAAAGTGAGAGCATGCAGTATCAGATCTGTTAATCTTCTTTATCCTGAGAGTGGAGATAAATCTCTTATTATCACAGATGTTCTGCACATCAGACCAGATACACTCCTGCTATAGTGGCCAAAAGTATTAGGACACAAAACAACATGTGCAAAAGTATAAGGACACAAACCAACATGTGGTCAAAAGTATTGGGACACAAACCAACATGTGGCCAAAAGTATTGGGACACAAACCAACATGTGGCCAAAAGTATTAGGACACAAACCAACATGTGGCCAAAAGTATTCAGACACAAACCAACATGTGGCCAAAAGTATTGGGACACAAACCAAAATGTGGCCAAAAGTATGCATTTTATGCATACTAATATCCATGTTTAGGATGTGAGTTTTGGGTGTCCACAAACTTTTGCCTATCTAGTGCCATCATAAGCAGTGCCATATTTTTCTGGGTTGTTCCCTACAGCTGTTCTTGTTTAGCATGTGATTTACAGGGCACACTGAGCGAGATAATAATGTAAAATCATTTATCAGGTCTGTAAACCACAAAGGGGAGTGCAGTGTCCCTTTTTAAGGTGAGGCTGGATCTGGTTTATAAATTGGGGCTGGCATTTGGCAGTATACTCGGTGACCCCGCTTCTCAGCTAGATAACTCTTCCTTTCTTCCTCTTTCCTTGCTCGCTCACTGTGTCTCCCTGTGGCAGATGGGTACTGGGCAAGACGGCAAGGTCAGGGGGTCATCTCCGCATGGGGTCGGACAGTGTGTGTGTGTGTGTGTACTGAGGGGTGGCTGTCCTCAATATGAATGACAATCGGTGCTTTGCATGCTATAGACCGTATAAATGCATTATGTCCGCAAGCCAGGCCGTCAAGCACCCAGTTTTATTCCTATGATTACCAAGCTGTAAAAATGTCGAACAGCATGGAGGCAGTAACAACGAGCAACAGTTCAGTTCCCCGTCTGTCCACTGGCTTAGGGGTACTACCCCAAATTTATCCACCGTTTCTCTACTGTAAGTTTACTTAATACAGAATTACATTCACAAATGCCACTTAAAACGTTACTGTGCAAAAAATAATCCTCATCCAGTCCAAAAGCGAGGTTCTGTTAGATACGGGGTTGGGTCCGGACCCTTGGGGTGAAGGTCATTTACACTTCTGTGATGCAGCATCGATGCAGAAAAGTACACCCAGATTTTAGAGCACCATTAAATTCTTCAGGATGTCGTCTTTTCCAGGGACGCCCATGCATTGTTTAGAAGACAATGCAAAACCACATGCTGCACACATTACATAAGGGCATGGCTGTAGATGAAGAGGGTACAGGTACTGGACTGGCCTGGCTGCAGTCCTGACCCGGCCCTAATAAAGAAGAAAGAAGGTGTGGAGAAGTTTATATTTGTATTATTTATATAAAAGGCGTGTTTGCAGGGAGAACAAACAAAATCCCACCTGATACACTAAATCACTGGCTAGCACAGGGGACATCGGGTGTTATTCCGTTCCATTTTTTTAACAAGTGACATTGAGCCAAATAAGAAAACCCCTGAAATACCTCAGGTTCACACTGTCTGCAGTGAAATAAGAGACACATGAATGCAAGATTTTTTTTAAATTTGTGATCGTAATTAGTATGTTATTCTGTAATTGGTTAGTTCTGTTATTAGTATGTTATTGGTTTGTGTCCCAATACTTTTGGCCACATGTTGGTTTGTGTCCCAATACTTTTGGCCACATGTTGGTTTGTGTCC
>JAUZSV010334261.1:0-11574 GCA_034780495.1 Parotocinclus cesarpintoi | reverse complement strand
CCCTGAAGACACTTTTCTAAGACCTCCATCAGTGGCCTCTGGCATGCTCATGGTGCTAAAGAGGACCCATCCTCCTCTTCCGCCTCCTCGACTGATGTTACCCAGTGTTGAGGACCACAACAAGGGCCTGTCCTCAGGGAACCAAGCCAATTCTACCACAACACTAATGCACAATGGTGTCTTTTCGTTAAAGCCCATGAATATTCCGGGAAGAGACTCGGCATGCATGCCAAAAACCAAAACACAGAAAGGACTGACGCTGATACCCCTTCTGCGGCATGAAAAAAGACGATGTCCCCAGGTGACACGAGAGAGGGTGCGATTTAATGAAAAGGTCCAATATCACGGCTACTGCCCGGACTGTGACCTACAGTATGACATGGAAAACACAGATATGCACTTACATACTGAGATGATCAACACCAAAATAAGCCCAGTCCATCAGTGCTCTTCCATGTCACCGACCCATGTCCTAATAGAAAATGGTGGCCTATGCCTCAGTCATAGCTTTCCCCCTTCCACTCAGCCTTGTGTGCCTCATCATCCTACTCAAAAACCACAAAAAACCATATTACGCAAATCCACCACCACAACTGTCTGATTTATAAGCTGCCCCTAAAATGACATTGTATACTTTTTTCTTTCATATCACAAGCACCTTGTACTCCAGGTAAAAATGCATTACCTGAAGATTGATATGGAAAGAGGCTATGGGGAGGTCTGGCGTACTATACCGGACAGGGCAAGGAAATCAAGTGAATGGTGAGTGCTTTTGTTTAACAAGCTTTACAGAAAGTCAGTTTTCAATGAAACATCCATTACTGCTCACTGTGTCAATGGGAACACTGCAGAGAGACTTGTATGGTGTATTAGCAGATTAAAATCTCTGCCAAATCAATAAAGATAATGCATTACATACAAAAACACAGAAAACTATCTATTGAGATGCCACTGTAGTATCATATTGTTTATTCCTCCAGTAGTATGGAACAAACCACTGGTGATTAATGGAGAGTTATATGGTGAGCTCAGGTTAAAGAGAACATAGGCACAGAATTCAGAAATGCCATAATTATATTATGCATTAGTTATTTCACTGTTTCAATAGTTTACAGTTTACAGGAGAAGAAATTATGAATCATATACAGGGTTGTGCGATAGGACAGTGTATGCAGAATATACTGGGGATAAGATGAAATGTGTATTTTGAGGAGACTTTTGATCAGACACATTGGTCAGACTCATACAAATTCAATAAAGTAATGAAATTGGATTTTGAGGTTTGAGGTCAGAGAATAGTTCTATGCCATGTAAGTTCCTAGGAGCAAGGTAGGCAAACAGCTTTATTATTCAATGTTTTAATATACTATTTTTAATATCTACATATGTACAGGCTTGTCATGCTTCTGTCCGTTCATTTTAATTAATGATATTTTTTCCCGGAAAGATACTTGTCCTGAGTTAAGGGTATTAACAAAAATGGTTTGGGCTAATATTGAGACAGAAAAAAGAACATCTGATGTGTATATGGCTCTACAATCTGACTATATTTACTCAGTCAAGTAAAATAAAGAATACCAGTGTGTCCCAGCATACCAGTGAAAACTAAAAAATGGAGATAAGAAGCTTTTGAAGTGCTCAGGGTTTAGGAGAACAGGCATACCCCAGAGGGAACTGAAAATAGCAGCCTACACTAATTAGAGAAATTAAGCAAATGCTGATTATGGATTTTCACTCTGACTTTACATCAGCCTAAATACCAACTCACGTGTCAGTTGAATTCAATGCAGTGGTTAAAATGCATTTAACACTGCTCAACATTTAGCATACCACTGTAAGGTGTGAAAGGCATTCCTTATGAATGTTACAAAGCAAGTCAGATTGTTAAAGTTCTAATTTGTACATAATGCGCAGTGTTATTTTCCTAAAGTCATAAAAATGCCATGAAGTTTATTTGGCCTCATAATCGTGTTTGATGAAGATTTTTAAAATACAACAATAACATCAACGACAAAATGATAATGCTATCAGCAGCTTTAGAATTAAAAGCTGTTTCTTAATATACGTTTACAGCATTTAGCAGACACCCTTATCCATAGTGACTTACAACTGAGGTTAAGGGTCTTGCTTAAGCACCCAACTGTGAAAGCTTGGCAAAGGTGGGATTTGAACCCAGGACCTTCAGGTTGAGAGTCCAGTACCTTAACCGCTAGGCTACCACAGTCCCATACATATATACAACCCCTGGCAAACATTATGGAATCACCACAAGATCTTTTAATTGTATAATTTTGTAGAAAAATGTTAATCACAGAGACATGCCACATAATTTTTTTTCCAAAATTCCAAGCTCTTGGCATTAAGAAAACAAAAAACGAAAAAAACAAAACGAAAAATCTGTGTTTGTTTTGTTTATCAAGTATAGGAAAAAATATGGAATCACTAAATTCTGAGAAAAGTATTAAGAAAACGGTCTGTAATTTGCAGTTCTGAAACAAACACCTGCATCAGATTAAATCTGATAATTAGTCATCAGTTAAAAAAAAGCATGAACACAACTTGGAGAGCTGTTGCACAAAGTGGATTAACATGAATAATGGCTCCAACACGAGAGATGTCAGTAGAAACAAAGGAGAGAATTATAAAACTTCTTCAAGAAGGTATATCATCAAAGAATGTTGCAAAATAAGCTGTACCAAGTACAGACAAAATGGGAAGGTTGTAACAGGGAAGCATGCATATAGACCAAGGAAAACATCAAAGTGTCAAGATAGAAAACTTAAAGCAGTATGCGTTGAAAACAGAAAATGCACAACAAAATAAATAAGAAGTGGGTGGAAACGGGAGTTAATGTCTGTGATCGAACTGTAAGAAATCACCACAAAGAAAAGGTATTTACATACAGAAAAGCCAAACGAAAGACACCAATTAACACAAAAACAGAAAAGAACAAAGTTACAGTGGGCTAAAGTAAAGCAATCTGCATTGGGCAAGGTGATGATGCTGCAACATTAGTTTGGTGCCAGTACAATGAAATTTATAAAAATGACTGCCTGAAGAAAACTGATATGGGGCTGCATGTCAGGTAAAGGCAAGGGGGAGATGACAGTCATTACATCTTTAATAAAAGTCTACATTGAAATTTTAGACTATTTTCTTATTCCATCAGCTGAAAGGATATTTGGTGATAATGACTTAATTTTTTAAGATTAGAATGCATCTTGCCATAGAGCAAAGGACCTAAAACTTTTCTTCTATAAAGAAATATAATGTCAATGTCATGGCCTGCAAATAGTCCATATCTCAATCCAGCTGAAAATCTCTGGTGGAAATGGAATAAACTGGTCAATGACAAGGCTTCAACCTGCAAAGCTGATCTGGCAACAGGAATAACAGACAATTGGAGACACAGTGATGAAGAATGATGTTTGTCATTACTTAAGTTCATACCTCAGATAATTCAAGCTATTATAAAAACTCTTATATAAGAGTTATTTTCATGATTCCATAATATTTTCCTTACAATTAAGTGGTTCCATGTTTTTCCTCCACTTGATCTAAAAACACAATTGTGACTGACTACAGCAATTATATTTATTTATTTTATTTCTTAATGCCAGGTGGTTGGAATAAACAAAAATGTTAATTTTAAGCAAATTTTCAAATATGCTTTTAAATCTTTTTTTAAAAGATTGAACTTTGAAAACTGAACTTTTTGGAAAGTTCAAAAATAAAAGCTATTGGATCCATTCATGTATGATGGTACATGTTTTTCTAAAGTCTCAATGTACTGTGAGGTTTGTGGAAAAACATTTGCCAGTGACATGGGTTCCTCGATGTAATCACTTTGAGATCACTAGAGCTATTGTTTTTCCACTGAGAAATATTAACCAAGATTAAAATAGTTGGATGATGTTTGGTGGACAAATTATATTTGGTACAATGGACCTATTTTTACAGTAACTTCCATCATGCACCATCATTTAGAGTAGCATTAAAGAGAATGGCTTGCATCACAGATAGAGCCAGGATTGCTACAAATGTTGGCAGTAGAATGTTCTGTGGCGCCCCATCTGTCTTCATGGCAGTCTTGTATTTTTTAATGAAGTATTAATTTAAATGAGCTACAACCCCAATTCCAATTAAGTTAAAATGTTGTGTAAAGCATGAATAAAAACAGAATACGATGGTTTGAAGTCCTTTTCAACCCCTATTCAATTGAATACATAACAAACACAAGATATTTCATGTTCAAATGGATTAACTTTATTGTTTTTTCCAAATATTCATTTTGAATTAGATGCCTGCAGCATGTTCCAAAAAAGTTGGGACAGGGGCATGCTTACCATTGTCTTACATCACCTTTCCTTTTAACAACACTCGATAAATGTTTGGGAACTGAGGACACTAATTGTTGGAGCTTTGTAGGTGGAATTCTTTCCCATTCTTGCTTGATGTGCAACTTCAGTTGCTTAACAGTCCAGGGTCTCCAATGTCGTATTTTGTAACTTATAATGCACAATTTCAATGGGAGACAGGTCTGGACTGTAGGCAGGCCAGTCTAGTATCTTGGCATTGTCTTGCTGAAATAAGCAGGGACGTCCCTGAAAAAGACAGACCACAGGAAACGTTTTCACTTTGCATCAGTCCATCTCAGAGAAGCCTGCAGTGTTTCTTTGTGTGTTGATATTTAGCTTTTACTTAGTTTTAATTTGCACTTGTAAATGGAGTGATGAACTGTGTTCACTGATAATGGTTTTCTGAAGTGTTCCTGCGCACATGGTACAGCATAATGTCGGTTTTTAATGCAGTGCCACTAGAGGGATCAAAGATCATTTCGAACTTGCCGCTTACTTGCAGAGATTTCTCCAGATGTTCTTAATCTTTTGATGATATTATGCGCTGTAGATCATTAAATCCTCAAATGCCATGCAACTGCATGATGAGAAACATTGTTCTTAAACACTTTTTGCTTATGCAGTTGCTTACAAAGTGGTGAACCTCGCCCATTCTTGCTTCTGAATGACTGAGCCTTTTGGGGCTTTCCTTTATACCCTGTCATGACACTCACCTGTGGAATGTTCCAAACAGGTGTTTTTTTGGAGCATGTGGTAGGCATCAAATTCTAAACGAGAGAATATTTGGAAAAAATTATAAAAAATAAAGTTTGAACATGAAATATCTTCTCTTTGTAATGTATTCAATGGAATATGGGTTGAAAGGGATTTGCAAATCATAATATTCAGCGTATTTATGTTTTATTCAACATCTTAACTTCATTGGAATTGGGGTTATTGGTTTATGCATGTAAAGCATAACAGTGCATTTAAGATTTCCTTTACATACATTTGAATTTACTCTGCAAGACCTGTGAAGTTATCCTGTGGTATCTGGCACCAAGACGTTAGCAGCAAGTCCACTAAAGTCCTCTAAATTGTGCAATGAAATCTTCAGGTACCAGATTTGTTTGTCCTTAGATGCTTGATGCTCGACATCTGGGATAATTTGGAGGTCAAGTTAACACTGAACTCTTTGTTGAGTTCCTCGAACCATCTTAAATCCTCTTAATTGGTCAAAGTTCCAGTGCTGATGTTACATGCCCATTACAGACACCTTCAGAGATGGACAAGTATCAACATGGGCAGCATTAACTTTTTCAGCAGCTTGTGCTACCTTAACTGTACAGGTATTATATCGGATAGGCTAACATTTGTTCTCCCAGCTCATTAGTAATACTTGGGCATTCATTGGTTGTCCTTCCTTTGACAACTTTTGGTAGGTGCTAAAACTGACCACTGTTTACCTGGAAACACCCCACAAGACCTGTTGCATTGAAAACACTCAGACGCAGTCATCCAGTCATGACAATCTGGCCCTTGTCAAAGTCACTTAGTTTCTAATGCTTGTCATTTTTCCTGCAACACAACAACTTCAATTTGGCTGATTGATTCTATAGCTTTATACAAACGGTTCATCCTCATTGCTCATTTTCTGAATAAAAGCATCATCACGAAACAATACTGAAATTATATATGTCTGCAAGTTGTAATGTTGAATTTAACATATTGGAAAAATCAAACAGATGGTTTGTGTAGGTGTTTTGGCACACTGTCAGAGAGTATGTGTTACCAAAGGGCTCCGTCTTTGTTCCACTGGATCAAAACACTTGATTTGAGATTGCCTCTGGCTTAAGTGTTGTGTTGCATCCTTTACAGCGACTTTTATAGATGAAATGAATGGTGCGGTTTTCTTCTGATGAATCTTGAATACAGGTCATGTTTAGGGAAGCAGTGCTACACAGTGAACTGGTGTGTCAGTGTTTTCGAACATGGCATACTCCTTGGCTGTGAAGTGTGTTTTGCTTTGCATGCCTGACCTGATCTTTTCAGGCAGGTTTTGAAGAAAGTCTTTAAAATATTGTCTTCACTTGAACATTTTCATTAATCTCTATTTCTTAATGACATTTCAGACTATGGAAATTGTGAGCAGGACATATCTCATTAAATGTCTGTGTCAGAGTCCGAGTCAGCTATCTTAAATCGTCAATGATTAGAGAAGCTCATGGCTGTTAAGTTCACAAAGTCCTAAAAGGCTTCAAGGGTCATCAAATTTATACAGCTCTGCAATTGTCTACACCTGGCTTGTATTAAAGACTAATAAATCAGCTCTGAGACCTTACAAAAACACTGTATCATATGGAAATGTGCCCATGCCTTTGCAAGTATCGTTTTTATATATGTATGTAAAATGTAGTTATATTAATTTAAACAGTAAATTCAAAGAACATTTGCAGTAATATGTTATAAACTTATATTTTGTTTTTGCAGAGGTCACATTTTTTTCACAGGTTTATTTTTTAGTTGGACAATACAAAAAACATGTAATTAAACCCAGGGTGCCCAAACCTTCATGTACAATGCATTTAGAAAGTCTTCAGACACTTTAACATTTTTTTTTTTGTTGAGGTGATAAAATATTTTAAACAAGTTTCCCCAGTCAATTTGCACTCCATACCCTGTAATGAAAAAGTGAAAACTGAATTTTAGAAATGTCTGCAAATTTATTTAAAAAAACAAAAAATTGGACATACATATTCAGATTTTTTGCACTGAAATTTGTGTGGAGCCACAGATCTGGAGAAGACTACAAAAATTCTGCTGCACTGAAAGTTCCCAAGAGCACAGATACATGATTCTATGGACCGATTAATGTAATCCAGCTCTGTAGTGAGTAAATCAATACTTAAAAAATACAATACTTTAGTAATACTAATACCTTAGTTTTTCCTTTAGGAAATCTTAAATTCTGTTTTCACGTTACTGTACTGAGTGTACAAACATTTTTTTAAGTTTAGCTCAAGGCTATAATAATAAAAAAACTAAATATGAAAAAATTAAAGGCATTGTGAATGCTTTGTATGTCCATTTAATGGATTAGTTTTGTCTTTTTAATACATTTGCAAAAATTAGGTTATTGCCAAATGTTTGCAGAAAACTATTGTAATATTGTTATTGTTCATCCACTCAGTTTTCGTTGGCGTCCCCAATGTGACGCCACCCATGCAGCACATTGTTGCACTGTGTAGTAGCAGAGAGTATTGTGCTGAAGAGGATTACTGGAAATAGCTCATTAACTTTATCCTTTTTAATTTTGCAAGTAACTCTTCAGAATTTTGGTTCTTAAGTTGGTTCTAAAAATAGCTTTTTCTTGTTGAGTGAGCATCACCCCAAGCATTCCCCCGAAACATTTCCATCGTTTTCTACTTTCGAACGGATTAATGATAAAATTTGAGAGAGTTTTTATTTTTAGCACAAAGTGTTCAAATGCATTTTACATCTGTCCTGTCAATTTAGAGGATTCATAATTATTCATCAACCAGAGAAAACCCAAATGGACACAGAAGCTAGCCAGCTGTGCCACAAGGTCACACTAAATTCGATTTTTTAAATAAAACAGACAGTACTGCTTGTGTTTATGAGAGTAAGTTATGTTTTCTCTGTGTCACCATGGGATTCCTCCATGGATTGGCCTATCCAAATCACCAATAGGTATATGTGAATGTAAATAAAAGAGTGCCTGTTGTATTTCTCCCTGGTGATGTACACATTTCAAAGCAGCCCGGAATGAAGAGGTGAAAGAAGCTGAAAGAAAAAGAAAAAAATTATGTTACATTATCAATATGTAGGTTAGGTTTGACAAATACAACAGGAGCTTCTTTGAAAAGATTAATTGAATTTAAAGTGAATGTCATATTTAGTTAATATTAACTCTCATAGCAACTCTAGCATGTTAGTATTGTACTGAAACAGTTTAAAAGCACCTTCTGTCTGGTGTGGCACAAACTGAACTAAAATAGAAAATTGATCCGGCAGTGTACGAAACCCTGAATGTATAGTGCATTTGACATTTTTAGGAAGACCCGTCTACTGTTTGGGATAAGGATACACTAAGTTCTGGTATCAAAAGTAAACTTAAACACATTTGCTTAAATTGCACAATTCTCTGGCATAAATAAAATAATCTTAAATAACTCGACACAGGGTTATGAGGGGAAGTTAAAGTCAGCATATCAAGTGAAAATCAAACACTTTTTCAACTGTATAAACAGGCACTGACTTTCTCAGAAGACATATCAACTTTCTAAAGTTCATCCAAACAATACTTTTTCAAGATATAATAAAGGAAAATAACAGTGTCTTGGGAATGTAATGAACAATCTGAAAGACTAAGGAACAATCCATGAGACTAATACATGAACAGCACTTGACCATGCGATCTACGGTTTGTGCAAATGTCTTAGGCCACCATGAGATTTGTTGTTTTAGTGACCATATATAACATGTTGTCGACTATTCAACGTAAACATTTCTAACTTGGAATTTATCATTCAATAATACTCTATTCCACTGATCTTCATCTTCATCAACACTCAGTTTCGGCCTTGCTACCATTCCAAAGTTCTGATCAAGCTTTTTTGGACTTTAGAAGGGTCAACATGGCATCCTGATCGCCAGATGCTGCTAAGGGGAGGTATCAGTAAATACTCCAACCTATAGAAGCTGGCTTTTTTTTTTCATTTCTATGAGTTCTCTGCATTGTGTATTTGTGTTCAGTTAAATGAGCTAACAAAAATTATATATGGTCATCAAATCGTTAAACAAACATCATATTTAATCTAAAGTCTGCTTCATTAACGTTGTGCTACTGGAGCTTAGTCTTAACAGGGTATTTCTACCAACACTTCAGTAAACCTGGATACTTCCATTTTCTAAATGTGTGTGTGGGAAAAATTTAAGAGTTCTGTAAAATAATGCTTTACACTATTTCAGCTATAGAATGTCTCACATGCAAATGAAGTTCTATGTGCCATAAAAAAATCTTGGAACTGAATGTGAAAGAACCAAAATGGCATGCACAGGCTTTAGTCCCCTGATTTCTACCCCATCCAATAGGTATGAGATGAGTTGGGACAGTGACTCTGAGCCATACATTATTGTCCCATATCAGTGCACAATCTAACTAAAACTCAGATAACAAACTAAAAGCGTATCAGTGGAGTAATGTTTTAAAATCAATATTAATCACATCAATATTAATGCCCAGAGTTGTATCACATATAGAGTTGATATTTGGAAGCCCATTATGTTATAATATAACATGCTGCAGGCATGAATAAGGTCTTAACACAGGTCTCAGCTGTTCTTCCTGAGGTAGTCAGAGGACAATAGAAGCGCATCTGTATCAGTCGGTTCAGGAAAAGATTTGGTCAGATAGAAGAAATTGCTCAAGGCATTATGAAAAATGAGTACCTGAAGAGTGTAAGTAATAGCAATCATGTGGAATCTACTTGGAAGTAATTCATATCATATACAAATAATATACATACAGTACATATAAATACATATTAAATAACTTCAATTGTAGCACTGAGTGACTAGACAACCTCAGGTTTTCTTCATGTGTGTTTATATTCAGAAGGTTTTTATTTAAGGAAGAATACAATGTTTTATTATGGTGAAAAAAGAAGTAAATGTGAGATTACCAGCACACTTCAGTGATGAGGGTGCCTCCTTAGAGGCAACATACTCATCTGGATGTACATTCCCCCAGAGTGGGAAGAAAATCAATATTCTTCTTCACTCCCAGCCCACACACCTTATTTTTACCCAGAAAAGTCACTGAATGCACTCAAAGATACTGCAGCTGGACTAAGATATGATTATTTAAGTTAGAATTTAGATCATTGGAATTGTTGCATTTGCCATACATGTTTGTTTATTATTAAAATAATTGGATATTGGTAAGTTGCTAAGAATGTCATTATATTTTTAAAATAATTGCAGTATTTATATGTTTAGGTTAAGAGTGAATTTTATTAAGGAACACAGAGTGTCAGTGGTGAGTCAGAAGTTTCTCTATGACAATGAAGATGGATGTAGAAGTTCAAACCTTAGGACAGTCAGGCCCTTGCCTGAAACACCTAAGCTTCCACAACCTAGCTACGTGCCAAGACTATATTTTATCAAACCATTTTTGATCAAACCACTCACTAAAAAATAAACAATTTCTTGAAAAGTAAGTCTGTATATTGACATTTTGTGTTTGTTTTTATATTTTTCTCAATTATTGTAGATATGCTCAGTTTCTTTTGTGTTTCCCTTGCAGGTTGCTTTCTACATTAGAAGAGCTATCATTCCTATCCACCGGATCATCTCGGTTTCGTCATTCGATTCTCAGTGAGGGACACAGTGCATCTGACAGAAAACCCTCAGAACAACAACCACAGTTTTTTGTTTGTTTTGTTTTTATTTATAGCCAAAGGCCATGTCAAAGAAGTGAACAGTATGACAGAATTTATTATTGAAGGAACATGCAATTAAGGCTATGTATCTGACTCATCTAGAGATTAGGGTTGTGTTTAATCACAAAGTCCATGGGACATTTTTGTTGCATTATTGTGATTCTGCCAGGAGGGTTTGTGTAGAACTAAAATTACAGTCTATATGAAGTTACAAAAAAGAGGGTAATTTTGTCATAATCAATAAGTTGTTATTGATGGCATTCAGTTCTGTAGCAGATACCACAATGTTGGAACAACCTTAAAGTTCAGTGGTTTTCTTTAGTTTAAGACAATTGCAATGAAATAAGTGATTTATTGTTTCTTCTGAAACTGTGACAATGTGTTTAATCTGAGGGGTGCAGAATATACATTTACTTTTAATTCCTGTCATATTTACCTGACACTTGCAATTATTCAGATATTACCTTTCTACAACAGTAGTCACCTCTGAAAGATATGTTTTTTGGAAAAATGGACGTTTAAGTGTCCAAACACAGTATATGTTTTTACAGAGGTTTTTGAACTATGTATATTAAAGAGCATATTTTTGGTATTTCTTAAAATAATTTTAATGACTGCTTTCTTGTTTCATAGATTCTGTTCTCTATAGGGCAGCAATTTACATAGTATATTTATGTATTTTTCAAAGATATAGAAGATCAAAGGAAATTTTCATAAATCTGAATGTGTAGGTGGTTCCATATAGTTGTGTTTCCAAAGTCAAGCAAATGTAC